>JAULBW010008832.1:0-116455 GCA_032358265.1 Vaucheria bursata
AACCGAACTGAAACCAAAACAAATTATACCGCAGCTACAGAATAGAATTAACTCCCTTAGGTGTTAATTCCTAACAGCAGTATAAACCACTGTGCTCAACTCATACATGCACACATGTGTACATTTTGTCATGTAAATTTCATGGACAACTTACTTTACATTGATTTTTGTGTCAGTTTTCATACAAAAGAAATATCATTCTGATTTGTACTGATTTGTGTTGGCTGACAGTGACAGCAATGCTTAGACTTGGCGTGTAGGTACTGGAAAACAGCAAAAGTTTTTGAACATAAATCTGTAAATATTTTTAAATCCTGGTAGAGTTTAACATATGTCAATATTCACCACTGAAAATGTGTCAGGCAGTAAGACATATTTCATCACTGTTAAATAGTCCTAACTTTTTAATGATTGCTATTTAGACATTTCTAAAGCACAAGATTTTTAGACCTAATACTGGAAATTTAACTTGAAGTTTACTGTCTGTACTTTACTGTAAATACTACCTGAAACAGTGCTAGGAAATTTTGATCGTTATATAACTATTACTGAAAATGTTACTTAATGTGCATATCTTAACAAAACTGTCTAAAAAACTGCTGGGTATCTTTACTACCAAACTTTATGTAATGGAAGGAAACATAACAGAAAATCTTTTATCATCATTAGATAAAAGCATAATACTATTTGTTTAAAGCTCATGTTTTAAACATGATATTCAAACTTGTATTAAGCATACAATCAAAATCAGTAAAAAACTCTTTTTTTCTTAATAAAATATGAATTATTTCATTTTTTGGTTTGGCCTACAAAAAAATCTTTCAAATTTATATCTATATTTTTTCAATCAAAATTTTTCTATTTTTTATTTCTTTATTTTCATTTTCAAAGAAATTTGGATTTACTAAAATAAATTTCTCACTGTCTTTTCTGCCAGCTTGTAAAAAAGTATTGAATGATTGTACAAAGAAGGATATTTACAATTAAGCATTCAAATAAATTTGTTCAACTTGTTTCATTCAGTTATGCATTTGATTGACTTTACCATTTTATGCTGATACCTTTGGTTTTTGCTCTTATTTTTTTCAATGGTTTCATTGAAGTTTGAACTCATTTTTTCATCTCTTTTTGAAAGTGAGCAAATATGTTTTTTGTAAATTAACTACACAGCAGACACCACAAACTTGGCAGTATGCTTCTTTGTATTTCAGACCACTAAATTTGTTTAATTTTAAGTACTATTAGATAAGTAGGACAAACCTTAACACCACAACTGATAGATTTTGTTATGAAATAGTGTTTAAGTCAAAAACCACACATATTTTGTTGCCAATTTAATTAAATTGCTATAAATCAATGATAGTACAAAAAAGTTATTCTAAAAATGGATTTGTCATAAGAGCTGTTGATTTTTATGAATTTTTTGTTTGAAACAGTTTTACAATTGAAAACAAGCATTATTTTTTAACAATATCACTCATTTTTTGCAGCAAATTTAATGCAAAAAGTGATTTGAAAAAGTTAATAAATTGTACTCACTGCATCAGTTCACCAATTGAAGGAATGAGAAGAGCAATGCCAACTGGGGTTTGTTTTGTTGCCATTTGCTCAGCAATTGTAGATGACACATTAAATGTGCTTATTCCCATTTGCATTTGCATGTTTACCTGAGCCAATAACAGCACATGCATATTGCATTCTGATTGTGTCCTAATTCATTATAAATTATGCTAAAATATGTGTGGATTTATGAAAGTGGTAATGCTTGGACTAAGGGTGTGATTACAGTAAAAAAAGCCCAAAATTTTTTAAAGTAGGTTTCTTATGATAATGCCATTTGAGACCAAGAGTAACAACTATAATCTTTGATAAATAGCAAAACTACTTAATATTCAGTTGAATATTTGACTTGTACTAGCACAGCAACCAAATCACATTAATATGAATATTGTGCATATATTAATAATAGAAATTTGTAGAAAGAAATAGAAATTAAAGCAAAAAAATATATTATACATTCAGGAATGTAACTACCTGAACAGATAAACTTATTGGCAGGCCTTGGGGTCTTGCAAATAGTATTTTCAATCTAAAAAGATTTATTTTAATTCTATGCAGACTGAAATTGTCGTATTGCGTTATGCACTTTTTGCTATACTTCATGATAAAATCATCTTAAAAATTAGGAAGCTCATGTGTTATTAAGTATGTAAAGCTGGTTTCAAGTATAAAATTGTAACTTATGCACAAACATGTTAATTCTTGACAAATGAGATTGTCAAGAAAAAATATAGATGCTGGATTTTGTGAAAAATTACATGCAAAGAATTAGAGTAACATCAAACTATTGTAAATCAACTGCTTGAATAAAGAAGGTTTAGCATATTAACAAAGCTGTCATAGTGATTGGTGAAAGCCATATTGTCCATCATATGAAAAAGCTTAAATGTGTAATACATGTAATGCACATAAAAGGCATATTTTAATTAATCATGTACATGCATTCAGCAGTGAAAATATGATTCTTGAGTCCCTACAAGGTGTGGAAGTTGGGTGATGGATTTCTGTTTCCATTGTCATCTTTGCAAATGCTCCACTAAGCAGGAGTGCATGCTTATATTTCTCATACGCATTATGTGGATGTAAAGATAGCTGCCAATCCAATCACTTACATTCTCGACTATGCGTTGTACTTGTTGCACAATCACTTCAACTTTCCAGGCATGCTTCTGATGTGTTCAAAGAATGCCTGTAAATATTGTATTCAAGTCAATGTGAAAATGTTTGTAATTGCTGTATATGACTTGTGCAGCTTGACCATGATGAATCTGACTTTCCAAGCCATAGATGCCTTTTTATTAGATGAATATGTTGATTCAAATGCTGCAATTGTTCAACTAGGCATCATTTCAAGTTTTGTTAAGGACAATATTCAAATTCATACCCCAGGTCAGCTGGGTAGAACACATGCCCCCAGACATCTATGTTAAAGAACCCATCCTAGCTGTCAACAAGCCTTGGTTGCATTGCTATGGTCCAATATAAACCAAAGACCATGGTGGCAGTATTGCTGCTCACATTCTGGCCTCATATTGCCTTCTGCCAACTTGGATAAAAACTGATTCTACAGACTTTATCATTGCAAACAATACCAATACGTGTAAAATGTTGATTTTTTGTGATAAACGAGCTCAAGATAAGCACAAATGCATTCTGCGGTCTGCCTCTCATTTGTCACCTAGCAGCAGCTTTTTCAAGTGTTACATTGATAAAATACTCCTGCGCAAGTTCTTGTTCAGTCATTTTGATAAATATATTGACCAACATAAGTCAAAATTGTCATTCATGTTCTTTTTCTTCCTGTTAACTGTTCTTCAGAAGAAAGCGGTTCTATGCTTTCTGCATGATTACTTGCACAAAGCTGCTAATTGCATGGTTGCCTCTTGTTTAGAAGCAGCGCATTATATGAACTTTACAGGCTAATGCCATTAGTCAATGAATTTAACAGTAAACATCAACAGCACATTTTTGGATTATCATGTTCTGGAATAAAAATTATTGTTGAGTTGGCATCATTACTAAATAAGTTTGCTTCTTCCCTGCCCAGCAGCACATGAAACAATCTATGTAGGATTTGATGAAAGAATGTGCATGACTTGCCATTTGGCCAGCTTGTCTGATAAAGAAGCTATCGTGTTTGCTCTTATCATATTGGAATGCACTGCTACTAATTGCAAAGTCATTGTTACTCCGGCCAACGGTGAGCATCCTTTTTAAGGCATCAACAAGGTAATAAATCCTTGCCATCCTTTTTAAGGCATCAACAAGTAAGGTAATAAATCCTTGCCATCCTTTAAAACGTATGACCAAGAAGAAGTTTACAAAGCATTCTGAAAAACACTTTTTTATCCTGCCTGTGTTCTTTACTACCCAAATATCTCTGTGGCAATGGTCCAAAATTATGAAATTCAACCACATGACAGTGCAAAAGTACTACTGACCAACTTTTTGTCATCAATTTTCCACCTGGTGCATTGATAATATCGGCTAAGCACAAAACCTGCTGGATGATTATCTAAGCTCAAGGTTGTTTCCAATCAACATTTGATTATGAAGTTCCTCAAAGATTTTTTCCAATCAGCCTTCAGTTATGAGTTATTACATTTTTCAATGCCACTAACGTGCAGTAACAGTTCAATCAGCTCAGTGAATACGACATGATTTTTCTTTTTTACAATTTTTAACTGTTCATTTTGCTGCTCCTGGAAAATGGAATTGATTGCCATCTTCTAACGATTAATCGGGTAAAAACTAAGGTTCCTTAAAACGTTATGACAATGTCAGGAATGTAAAATACAATATAAACACAAGGAATTTGTGGCAGAATACGTGTATTATTACATCCTAAATTGTGTTGATAGAAGTGAGATAACTTCATCAACACAACAAAATATCACTTACTGAAACTTGTTCTCATAATCTAAACTGGAACTTGTTCTCATAGTCAGAACTGAAGCTTCAACAAAGCATCAGGAGAAACGTACCGCAGCTACAAAATAGAATTAACTCCTTTAGGGGTTAATTCCTGACAGACAAGTAAGGGTCCCTACTGGACCTCTGAATCCTGCCAAGATTTTCAAAAGTTATCAAAATGAATTAGCTTTGCATAACTTAAAACTGTTTATGAATCCTTGTCTCTAACATGTTCAATCGGTTATGATGTTAGTCAGCACTTCCCAATGCACACAATTTTATGCACGTTTTTGGAAGATTCGTAAAAACACAAAGTAATACCCACCAAGGATTCAGCCCTTCCCAAGGTTGCATCTTAATAAAACACTCTTTTGGTGCTTGCTAAATATGGTTTTCATAATTACAATACGCTCTTATTTCATGTTAGCTTTCTATTTGAAATTCATCACGTTTGAAATAAAAAGAATATTCACAAAAAACAAAATTAATATTGAATAAAAAAAAGTACATAATTAAATTTTGCGAACTGTCTGTCTGAAACAGTAATACAACATTCCTTTCTTTCGCCTACAACCGGTAGATAACCCTCTTCACGAAATTTCAGTATTTTCTCGAAAATAAGTAATTGTAAACTAATAAGATACTGCTCAAGATAATGTGTTTGGGTCACGTTCAACGCCCAAATTTGATAAAATAGGCCGTCATACATAAATACTAAGGTGAGCCACCATATCTACAGCATATCATATCTGGTATCGCACATAAAAAATCTATCAAGCTTGACTTTTCACCGTCAGAATTTTCTCCCTTTTTTGACCATTTCGCTGTGTTACTAATGCTCCTTGTGGAACTGTTAACGCTATAACTACTCCTCATGGAACTGTTAACAACGCTACAACTGCTGTTAAAATCCGATTGGACCGATTTCAGTATTTGTTCGTTGATTGTTAATAACTGAACCGGTTCGTCAATTTCCACATTTTTCTTTGCATCAGGATTGTTGTGCACTGGGGAATTCGAAAATAAGCCTCCCATTACTAAATTTGGTAACTTTTCGTTCGTAACTGAACTTGAAGTAGATATCGACGATGCACTCAAAACTAAGCTGTCGAAATTTTCAACGAGAGATGATGTGCTTTTCAGCGCATCAAGGCCTTCAGGAAAAGGTGTAGATTTTGGCAAATCGAATAGTTTTGCTCGAGTTTGCTTGAGTTTGTTTAGCGATATTTTCATATCCTTAAACCTATGTGATTCTGCTTTTTGAATTAGGATTTCCAGTTCCGAATCCGATAGAGACTCTAATCCGCTTCGAAAATGAAAAATCTGAAAATATAGAAATTATAAATAAATAAGAATTAGATTTTTATACTACAAAAATAAGTACGCACAGTGTTGATCTTACTCATGATGACGATTCTAAAAATCTCTTTTGAAATACGGACAAATTTCAAGATTAGATCTAAGACCGAGGTTTAGTAATATGTACGCGACCCAAATTTGAACGAAAAGTAAATAAATATTACAATCCTATTACTATTGGCTATTTTGATTCGAAAAAGAAAATACATTTAATTATAATTTCTCAAAAAGATTTAAATTACTACCTATACAAATTAATGTAGCATAAATATACTAACTAGCTATGACCTGCACTCACCCTTTCTAAGCATTTCATTATTTCAAAGAATTAATACAGATTCATAATCAATTTACAGCATTTTTAGGATGTCAGCTTAATGCAGAATTATTGCTCTGCATAAAAATTTTAAAATTTAACTGGTCTTTCTGAATGTCAATATTCATAGAAAGAACATGTATATGGCTGTGACCAGCTTGTGATTTTTCATTTATCATGGAAGATTATAATTTTTATTCCTTAATTTTTAATTATTTCTTATGTATCATTTGAAATAGTAAAACAGTATAAGACTTATTTTTTTTGTGCATGATTTGAAATATATGCTGCAATATAAGCTGCATTATTCACGTGATGTTCTTTTTGCAGAGGCCCATGAAAAGTGCTCAACATATATCATTCATATTCAGGTTGAAATTCAGCACAAGCTATGATTCAACTGAGCTGTATACATACATATATACATTGCATGTCACATTTGAAATTTCGAAAATGAAAATTCACAATAAAATAATGCATTCCAAAATAAAGTAAAAATCATTTCCTGCTCAGCCATTGTTGACACTTTTTATATGAATTAGAGCTTTTTTGAGATTTGAAAAAATGAATCGAATTTTCTTGGAGTATGAAAAATAAGACCCCTCCAAAACTATTGCACTATATATAATCGATATTTGTATTCATTTAAAGGGATATTGATAACGAGTGAATGGCATTTGTTAAGAGCGGTTATTGAATAACACGGGATTGGTTTATAGGAGTAATATAGAGTACAAAAATGTTTAAAAATTCAAAGTACCTGCGCGAGTAAGGCTTCGTTCATTCGACCTCTACACTTATCAATATCCCTTCCCGTTGTCAAAATATGAGGTACGCCCATGTCCTTCACATTTTGAACTAGCTTACAGGCTCTCTGCCTGATATGAGGGTCTAGCGAGGGCTTTATTGAGGGCTCAAGTTGACATAACAAAATGTTATATACTCGGCAATCCTAAAAATTGTAAAATTCATAAGCACTTTGTAAACATGAAAAATCTGCTTCATTCCTGCGCATGATAAATAACATGTATTTCTTAAACTCAACTTCCATTCAGCAAAGTACTAAGGATTTAAGATGATATTGATAAAAGACGCTATATTTTGAAGATCACTGAGGATCCTGCATCATTTTTAAAGTAACTAATACTTGAAAAGAACAATACTCAAATGGATTTATATACAAACAATTAAAATACAGATTTAATTATGCTTCAGACATAATCCGTATGATTCTGGCCTCCAAATGATAATTAGAACTACTGAAGTTTCAGATTGCTTTTCAAGATTGATAACAGTGAGTATTTAAATATATATATTATATCCATTTTTTTGCATCGGCATTGAGCAAATTAAGAGAATACTTTTATTTACTACTTCTTCAATAAACTATTTCAGATGAATTTAATTAATGCTTCTGTGTACAAATGCATCTGATATTTTTGAGATTTCATTTGCACTAAGTACATAACCAGTGCAACCTTAAGATTGTAGAATATGCATGCAAAATTATAGTAGTCTGCAATTATCTACATATTATATATTATCTAAAAAGACCATAAATGACTAAATACGCCCATTACAGTAAAAGGATTTTCACAAATATATTTATTATAGATGAGAATTTTCAAAATCTTGAGATTCTTATATAATCTTCTTAGCCTTAGATGAGTAGTGAAGTTTAAATTAGATAGATATCCATTTTATCTTCCAAAAACAAAAGCAGGACTATTTTCTGACTTAAACATTGAATATTTTGCTTTATTGCTTATTGGAGGATGATTAAGACTAAAAATACTTTTTCTAAAAGCAGAAAATTAAAGACTTTCATAAAAACATTTTTATATGTAAATGAAATTTTTGGAGAAAACTGATCAGTCGAAACCACTGAATTATTTCATTACATCCGAAAATCTAAAATTACGTATAAAATAACTTTTCATCTATTTGTAATAAGTAAAAGCTGGCTACAATAAAATTTATTTTATTCTAAATTGACAGTAGTAGTCTGCTTACCCTTAGATGAGAAGTAAAGTTGGATATCTTATTAACCGGCATGTTAAACTTCTGCGAGGCCTGAGCTAAGTGCCAATTTACCCATCGAATCAGAATATCTTGCCCCGGTAACGCATACAACAACGCAAGATTTTCTCCAGGGTATGTTAATCGAATGATTTCAGGGTGCAATTCTATCGAGACTTTTCGCAAAAAAGAAGCGCCAACCAATTGCCATACTAGACCTAATACAACTGTTGGTTTGCAATCGACGAAATCTAATGGACCAGCATTCACAATCTACCCAAAAAAATTTAAAAGTATTTAAATTAGAAATTTATTGACTTGAATCTCTTTTTATTCTTTCTTCAAATATATAGGATTAGAAAAGTCACCAAAAACTTTCAGAGGTCTAAATCATTCATTACATATTGAATAATGGCCAGAATACAAAATCTACGGAACAACAAATACATTTATACATATTAGAGATAGTATTTCTTTAATTAAACACTTAATCTTCCACCCTTTCCACATATGAAATTCTGAATTTGAAAGGTCAACAGCATGTGTGATCACTTTAAATTATTCTTCATATGTTGAATAGGATTCAATTTCAACATGTACAACAGCTGACAAATCTTAAACTTGCAAATTGTATAAATTTGTCCTAGTGCAAGGATATTGATCTTTTCAATTCCTTTTTGATATAGTGAATATAACTACAAAAAAATTCCAAATTCATACTCAAACAATATAACAATTATGAATTACTCAAATACTCGAAAAAAATTTTAAAACTAGCATTTTAGAATAACATATCTGTACTAAAAATGAACACAAATTATTAGATCTACTTCAGCAACCAAAACTAAAAATTACATAAAACTAACCTTTACTCCAGGAACTTTCCGACATGCAGTTAAAGCAGTGCTTAAGTCCGCAGTAGATTGTTTTCGACGTCGAGAATCTGCCATCTGCTGAAATTCAAGTGAACTTAATTATTTATGCACATATATATATATATATATATATAGTAATGTAACTTCGGATATAACGAATCTGTCTGGACTGCAAAACTAATTTTTCATACTCAATATTCGCATCTAAAAATCTGAGGCTGAACCTGGCAAAATAAAAATTTTCGACATATTCGTTAAAAGTGAATTCATTATATCTGAAATTATTTACTTTACATCGAAATGATTACTTGGGTCAACATAAAAAGTATAAATATAGTTTTAAGACTAAATCAATATGACCATAACCTGAATTAAAAACCATAAAATACAGCACAATTATACTGAAGCATTAAGTAGTAATTAAAAGCTTAAACATGTATGCAGTCCTTGTAACATTTGGATTGAAAAGTAAAATGTTATATTCAAAATTACCACCTACAGTAAGCTTAGGATATAACAAACTTGTTGGAACCGTCGATTTGATTTGTTGTATCTGGAAATCTGAAGCTGAAATTGCTCAGAGACTGACCTGTTGACCCTTTTTCGATTTAGCCGACACTTTCAAATCAGACATCATCAATCGAGTATCGATTAAGCCCGGTTTTGCCAAGTTAATCAGGGAAATAAGCAATCGTCCATCAGAGAACGCTTCACTAAATGATTCGACAGATGATCCATCGACAGGTATCAATGGTTCGTGAGTCGTAAGGAGTGGATCATCTCGGAAAGAGTAGTTTGCAAAATTTGCTAGTACTTGAAGCTCGAGAGAATTTATTTGAAAAAAGCTACGGCCAGAGCCTGTCAGAGATTTCGAATTTTAGAGCAAAAATATAAATATACTTTCATCAGAAAAATATTTTCACAATTTTTTAATACAGAAGATTGAAAGATAAAGATTTCTATTTTATAATATTCTGCTTTACTATAGAATATTGAATGATACTGTTAAGGCCAATAATTAAAATTCACTGGACCAGTGAAAAATTATGTTACTATATAATACTGATAACATCAAACAATACAAACATCTTATATATTAGGACACTTTTGAAAGATTCTATCTTTAGGAATGTCTAGAAACTCAATTCGTTTTATAAGGAGTTCTCTAAGGTTATATAGAGTTTGCCCTGTCCACTGATTGACCAGTATTTGAACTTCATTTTCAATTTATTTCTCACTGTATAGCAAGTTAGCTAATCTCATTGTTGAGTGCATAATACAGGCTACTAAAAAAGGATTTTGAGAATTATAAATATGTCACAAGTAATGGAAAATTTGAGCAGACTAAAATGTACCTTTAGACTTTTCAGCTCGCGATGAATTTGTTTTGTTAAACTTTTAAATTTCTAATAAATTTTTTGAAATGCTAAAAAAATATGTATATATATTTATGCCCTATATTAAATTTCAATAAATTCTTTCTATATTTAAAAACTATTTAAAACCTGCGTTATCTCTCAATACCACAATGTCACCATGCTCTTGAGATAAAGATTTTCTGGATGACTGCTTATATTTCAGCCCGCGATCTCTGGATTGGTGACTGTTTTCTACGATAGATTTCTCCCTGAATAAATCAGAATAAAAATATCAGTAATTGCACATTTCCATGACAGTGCAGAAATTTGTTAGCTTCAATGTATACTCTCAAGGCATGACACGAAAAATTGCCATCCTAATGCAATTTCCAATATTGAGTCGATCTTACATTTCACGAGTCTTAAATATATAAATGATTTGCGAAAAAAGAAGGATTGCCTACCAGGTAACACCGTGATTGATGGTTCTTGCTGATGTACTGATGCGCTTATGAAGTACACCAGGTTGTGCGCTATTCATTTCAAATTAACTCGCTAGAGGATGTCCTGCATTGAATCATCATATATTAAGATAAACCCGAAGATGATATCCTTCAAAGAAATAAGGAACGTACCAATAATATAAACTCCTTAATCAATGTTTAAAACTGTCCGAAGGCTAGTTAACAGAGGGCTATAAACTATTGAATTAATTTACCTTGTTAATAATTTCAAATTTGAAGATTATGCTATCAACAGTTCATGAACGGTGGAAAAGTTTTTCTTTGATTTATATAGCACGTTAATGGCAACTTTCGTTGTCTTCATAGGAAAAACCTGTGCTACTCATTTACGCAACTTCTCCTACGATTTGATTAACCAGTAACCTCCATCATCGAACTGGAGAAAATATATTACCCTTCATTCAACATTTGGCTTAGAATAAAAGTGGTTGAATTGCGGCATTAAACCTCCGTTCACAACCGAACATGTAAGAACTACTTTTCGTTTTTTTCCCCTACATTTAATTCCATCGCTCTTTATTTGAAATTCTTAAAAGTCAGTTTTGTCAAAATTTGCATCCATCTCCATTACAAAACTACTTCAAATACTACATCTTGATCTATTACGCAAATAAATCATTAGGTTATATCATGCTATAAATTCAATTTGAATACAGATAAAAAAATAGCTATACCCACAGAGAAATTTACTTCACAGAAATTTTCATATAAAATCTATTAGAGCTGCTAATGCAGCATGTTAATTTACATGCATGACGTTACGTAATCTGCAGGAAATGAAAAAGTATATTTATATAAATAAATGTGTTGCAGCCATGCTTATTTATCTTGTACATGCAAAGATGACAAAGCACTTCAGTTCTATTTAACAGCAAAATATAGCAAAAAAATGCCTTCATTGTGTCAATCATTCGACCATTTTAATACCAAAATAACTGCTTGATTGGAACATCTGCATAGACAAAATGGGCTCAGAAACTATATAGCTTAAAGTTGTTTTTGTTTTGTGATCCATGACTTAAATATTCCAATTTCAAACAGAAGTTACATAAAGCAATAATCCATCTGCTCAGATTTTCCCATCCATTATGTTCATAGAATGCATCATATGTAATGTTGCTTAGCCCTTTATGACCTTTCATGTAATCAATCAATAATACTATAATTTAGAGCATCTTCATTTAGGTTGCATTTTAAGAATTTTTTAATCAAACAGCAGTAGAAACTTATCCCTACATCGTTTGGAGGATATTATTCTTGCTGCTCATAATTTAAATTTTTATTTTGGCTGGCATCATCTAGATGTTATTAGTAAAATTGGTTCCAAACATTTCTTTTACAGAACAATGAAGATGCTCAATCTCAAATTTATCCTTTGGAACCAAACCATAGACAAACTCTTACAAATTTGTTCTGGTAAAAGCTAATATTTCCAATCCAAGATTCACTCGAACCAAAGAGTGCAAAGGAACTTTGAGATTCCCTGTCTTTGTTTGTAAGTAGGATTGTTTACAGCCAATTTGATATACATACATGTGCTTATAACAATAGAAGTCTTAAAAAATTTTATTCACAATTGCATCAAATGGCTGAAGGATGTTTGTCATGTTGGGAGGCACAATTATGATAAAAAACGTTTATTTTTAATAGGTCATTTGAATTGACTACTTTAACATAACATCTGTACAAATTAACAACAAGGATAAGCTTTCTAGGCAGAAGCTTTTCTTAAGCTGAAAATGGCCTTCTTAACACAATCTTTTAAGGTTTCCCTGCACCGCATTTGTTCCATTGACATTACATAAAATATTCCCTGTCAATTTAGGCTTGTTTTTTAAACAAAAGAAGAATGTACAGCATTATCACTTTACCAGCAAAAGTAATTACAAATTTAGCAGTGAACTCTCATGCAAAGTTTGGCTTTTTCTTAACAATAAATTTTTTTGATCCTCTCTTTGTTGCTACATTTCTGGGTTTGTTCTGATTGTACTGTGATACTTGATCTATATCTACTGCATTTTTCATCTTGATCTTATGTCAGTTTATCATTGATTGTACATTTGGATGAATGAGTGACAGATACCATCTGGATTAGGTGGAATAGTTCAACATGATGTTTGATGTCTGGATATCATATTTTCTTTATTTTTTGAATTGAGCAGGCCAACCATCCAAAAGCTTGAAATGAAGTTCCCCCATCTTGTTCATTTTTAAAATTTTGCACATGCAACTTTCTGAACAAAACTTTGCAATAGATTGAATATATTGGTTTTTGACCTGTAGCCCTGAGATGTTGTGCATGATTTACTATTTTAATTGCTTGACAAGGATTTGAAAATGAGGTCTCTATCCTCCACTTGAGAACCAAGAGCAGTGTTGGCTTTGAAACATACTTCTCTTCAGTTGCTTCTCAAGTTTTTCTTTTTGGTCAATCCAAGAATGGATCATTTTGCAACTGATATTAAACTTTTGCCAGAGAAGGAACCCTGTTTCATTAAATGTCTTTCTAATATCTTCGGATGGTATCAACATTCTAGCTAATCATAGAGTTTTTGCTTTATGAGGATCATCTTGACAATCTGAAATGAAAATAATGTGTATTGTCATCTATCATGCCTTGCAGACTCTGCATGCTCAGACATAAGAAAACATTGTAGATGTAAAGCTGGAACCCTTTAAAACTGAGCTGTACTAAAAAAATTTATATGATAAAGAATGTTTTGTTCCAAAATTATATTATATTTTATATTGGGTAGCACTTGTTGCAGTCAAAAAATGGTGGTTTATGGTCATACTAGAACAGTATGTGATCTAATCAAACAAAGTGCCATATGGTTTTGTATGTGCACACTTTATGATGGTGTTAAGTGTAGGGGAAGATGATAGGTGCTGTATGACAGTTTTATGATCTGTTCAAGATAAATATTTATAAGATTCATTACAAACTGTTATAAGTTCAGCTATAAGTTTAATTGTGCATTCAGTTATAAGCTCAGTTATAAGATCCATTCAAAGATCTCTTACAGGATTCATCACTTTATACATGATCTTTTTAATTCTTGGCATTGGTAATTAAATGGTGCATCCAACTGCAATTTACAAGATAAGTCAATAGCTGCATGCAAAAACATTCTGTTATCGTTTCTTATTTACTTGTACAAAACTTGTGTATTTTAGCTAATTAGTTCTTGCTCAAACCAAATTTATAAATATCATTCTGGAAAAGTAAAACTGTTGGCAGAAAAATCTGATAAAGTTTACATCTTCAATAGTACTTCTGATATCGTTAAGACTAAATCTTTCCAGTATCTTCTTAGCACTACAAGAAATCTTCTTATTTATTATATAAAGTAAAATCTTTTTAAGAAAAAAGGTAAAAATTCCTTGGAAATATTATTTACAAAAAGTACCAAACCACATTTATTCAATTCAACACGGAAACAAAAAATAGTAAACTTTGCAACAGAAAGTTTAATTTAAACCCATTTAATTATATTCGCGATCAGTAAAAGTTTTTTTAAGCCAACAGCCTATCCAATTCCAATGCCAGGCAAAGTATTTTCAAATTGTTTAGATTTGGTAACCATTTAAAATTGTGCCAGGAATTAACTTATATTATAAGTTAATTTCTTTTTTCTATTTTAGCTGCAGATGTTCCTACTTGGAACATTCTTTATTTTATGCTAGTCACATTCTCAATAAGTGGCTGGTCATACAATAGGTCTGAAATCAGTAATGCTGTGTTGAAGAAGTGTAATCACTTCTCACAACACAGATCGAGATAAAGTTTACATTTGAGCTGTTACTCTCTTACATTTTTTGCCTGTTTTGTTGTGTCACGACAAATTGATTCAAAGAGGTTTTATGCCATCGCACTTTTATAATATATATTTCCTGTGTATTTTCATGATCAACATATCTGATTGTTGATATTCTTTTATATTTGAGAGCTGTACATTTTACTAGGTAAGGTAACAAAATCAACGGTGTCGACTACTGTGTTGCCTTTTATTTTAGCGATTCTTGGCTATATAAATATAATGATGAGTCAGATTTGTTGAATTTTTAGTGGGTCTTAAAAAATTCGTTAAAGAAGATTATTTTGAAGATTTTTACTAAAATTAAGAAAATTCATAGTAATCAATATTTTTTTGTTGAAACCTTCATATATTTCTGCTCGTTTTAACAATGGATCTTCTCACGGGAGATAGCATAGGGCAGGCAGGAGATTTTCCTATGTCACAGAAACAAGCAGTAATGCCTCAATCTGAAAATCAAGCCAAAAATGAATTCTTAGCAAATATTGCTGCAGTATCATTCACCGTTCGCGGACTGTCTCAGATGACAATAAAAGCAGATAAAATAGGCCGTGGAAATAATGTTGCGAGTTGGGGAGGTTTAAAGAAAGCCTTAAATCAGGTAGTTGGTGAAAAGAGCGATTTCATGCAGCTTACTCTAGGTGCGCATCGTGTGTCGTTAAAAACTTATGATTTTTTTCAAGAAAAACTTAGCACTGCTAATTTTCAATTATTACTGAAAATTTTAATGCTATGATTTTACTATGTCTACTAAATGGTCTTCAACCTCAATTTCCGGAAGAAGAAACACAATTAAAATGCAATGAATATGGAAAATATGCATTGATGTACTATAATATTTGGTTTTTTTCAATAGTTGATAAATATTAGCAGTAAATAGTACTCTTTCGTTTTTAAAATATGTGAAATCAAATTTGTCTATATAAATTGCAATGTAGGGAAGCAGTTTAGAATCTATCATTATATTTAATATAATGCAATTATATATATAAATTTAAATTTTATGGACTTGATTTGTTCAAATAAAAATTGGAATAGCACATTTCTTACTTTTTTCTTTTGTAGTAAGGTTAGCAGTGTTTGCATATACTAGAGAATTGGTGCACATATTGCATGTTTTGTACATACAGTGTATAATATAAATTTTAAATGCTTAGTTTTGAAACTCTGTGAGGCACCGATAATGAGCAATAATTATTGGAATGAATTCTAAAATTTAAGAAGGTGACTTTTAATACTGTTTCAGTTATGCTTCAAATATTTTACATTTCATAAACTTCGAATGAAATTATATTGCACTGTTTTTGAGATGAAAAAGATAAAAATTTACTTCAATACAGAAAGTACTAAAACATATAGGAATGATGCAAGTTCAAAGAATTTGAGTAACATGCAATAAATTTTATGTAAAATTAAATCATATTTACAGCCAAAACTAGTATAGCATTTTAATCGATGCATAATACTATAATACTCTAGTCCCACAAAAAATTGATACTGTAATATTGGAATAATGTATCTTCCGGCTTTGACCAACTGTTTCAAACTTGAAAAAAAGGCATGTTTCCCATTACAGGCTGATGAGCTAGTTTTCTAAGGAGTAGAAATGATACTGCGAAAATGTATGGCAATTATATCTTGGTAGAAAATAATTTCAAATGTAAGGAAAAAATAGGAAACGCGGAAAAATCTTTGGTTAAGACATGATTTTTGGCATAAGTACACCAAATTCTAATGTACAAAAAATATTGGTACAAAGTCACTGTGCCTAGTTTGTTGTAAGAATGGACACCAAAGAGTATAAAATGGATAAAGACTTTATTCGAGCTATATTTACCCCTAAAAATTTACATTTTCTATGGAAAAACTGACAGCTAGGACTTTTGTCATTTGCTCTGTATCTTATTAAATAGTTTTTTTAATGCAGAGACTTCGTCAGTCATACTTTTTGCTAGCGAATTAGTACCGGAAAACGAGATCACTGACGAAGTTCATTTTGCAAGGTACGGTTCAAAAATAAGTCTTCAGTTGCATTAATTTTTTTCAAATCACAAGACTGTATGTTGCAACAACTTTTGTTGAGCCTGGAGAATTGCTAGATGTACTTGTCAAAAGTTATATGTTTTATCGCAGAAAACTGTTAATGTTCATGAAGTTCCAGCTTATATATTTGAACCTAGAAACTCAAATTCGTTTGTTATTTCTTGTTTCATTAGATTACAAGAATGGCTTTTCAATTTGCATTCCTTTAAAATAACAAATATGGATTTCCTTTCTGAAGTTTTGACGATTACCATTTAGATAAAATTATATCGCTCTAAATTTTAAAAATAGAATTAAATTTATGGCTTTTGATTTTGTCAACTGATTTTACATCCGATTATTTTATGGGTAGAGGTGTAGTGTATTTCACAAAATTATTTAACCCTTTCATCAATTATTCTGAACCTTTCAAAGAGCAACCTTGTGGTAAAAATGAGTTCCTTCTGAGCTAAAAAGTCAGCAGCAAATGTGTTTCAGTTTTCGTCGCCCTTTTAAATCCTCTATCATAAGTGACGAATTTATTTTCTGAAACTGTCAACATAAGTTAGTGACATGTACTATCATGAAATGATTTTTCTTGTTGAGTTCTATAACTCATATAAAATGAGCTGAATTTGTTAGCTGTAATTATTTATAATACTTACAACTCAAGTTTTATATTGTATCTCTGCCATCATAATCTCAAGTTTCGTTACCATTTCTCTACCAGTATCTACGGAAAGAACTTGCAGTAAATATCATTGTTTTTATGGGATTAGATCAGCATAAATCTATTAAATATTAACGATCTGTAGTCATTGGTGAGCATAATCACGATGATGATTTAGAGGTTACTCAATTGAAAGTTAAAAATATCGTAAATCCAGTGATAGAAGCTTACAATGAAAGGCCTGACCAAATGATAAATATCGATTAATTTGATTGATATGCACAATGAAAAGGTATAATGCCTTCACATTTATTTATATAACAGGGTTGCTCATCTACCCTCACCGCTAATTCTACAAGGATCGGAATTCATGCGTTTAGTACTGTGGTCCCGTTCGAAGACCAATGCGAACCTACCCGGGCTTAAAAGACTTCTGGTTGGCGAGCTTAGTCTTGCACTGCGAGAATTACATTCAATTTTTGACCAAAAACTTGAGGTCTATGTGCGTCGACTTCAGAGTGAAAAATTCCTGGGATCGGAGGTGCAGCATTCATTTCGGTGACTCTATCTCATTTATACATATATTCAATTTAAGCTGCTAGTTTCAATTTTTCTTTGTTTACACTCTAAATGTCATTTTATGGGAGTAAAATTTGAAAGGATAAAAGTGCAAGATCTAAATCATATTCGGTTATATCTGTTCGCATATTTTTATGGATCATTCCAACTGAACTGTCATGGTAAACTGATTTTTAATTTATACTGGAGCCTTGCTGCTAGTATTTTTTAATCGGAGGCACCTGTTCAAGGTGCACCTGACTCATATAATAGAAACCATAAAGTTAATTTTGAATAATATTTCTCTTCATTTTTCTCCTCATTCTAGGATTTATCCATTTTTTTACTGAAATTTTCCAGTAATCTCTTAATCAGCGTGCTTAAATTAACTCGATTCTCGAATTAACCTGGATATTCTTTATTACTTGGCAGCAAAATTCTGATTAATCGGGTTGAATTTAATGAACACAGTTTTTGCTTTGAAACAATGAACATTTTTAAAAATGCGTGTAACATACCAGAGGTATTGTTATCCATTGATTATATATTTGCATACTAGTTCATATTGGAACTGACCGGTCGACTATACGTTTATTGTATAATAGCCTTTGTTATTGAGGTTCAGCAATAGAAGTTCTGTTTCGAATATTGTTCTGAAGCAATCGAAAATTTAAGATATGTATATATTGTACGCTTCACAATTTATTTTGCTCTATCTTTATTTCTGCATGCGCTTTTCTATTATTGAGATTTCTCTATAATGAGCCTTAGTATAATAATTTGTGCAACATTAATATGCAAGTTGATAAGTATGTATTGTGACAGACCACATTACTCAAGAGTCCAAAAGCTATAATAGAATTGACCTGTGGATGCCCAAATCAAACAGATCATTTAAGGACAATTCATGAATCATGTTCATACCAAAATTTCTGTAATGGATATAATTTAACTAGTGGTACAGTTACATGATAACTTATTCATACTTTGATGAACACTTATGTGAAATTAAATAAAATAGAAATAGATGTTGGTATTACAGTAGCATTTAATCTGTGGGAGTTATTTTTCTTGGATTTTTTTTCAGTTTTCAATGCATTATTTCATATGTGCAGATGCTTTTATGTGCGACTTATTGTACATTGTGCACACTGGATCAAAATCTTACCTTGAATATAGAATAAATTTTGGATACAATGAATTCGCTTTAAGCGAATTTACTTTTAACGAATTTTCAATGAAAAAGTTATATTGTGCCAATTTTAGCTTCAGATTTTTGTAAAAAAACTGATTTTAAATATAACGAACTATTTCAATATTCTTGACAGATTTGCTATATCCTTTCCATGATAAATTTCTTTATATCCTTAATTCCGTGATTACTGTTTCGGAATTTTACGAAAAGTAAGGAATATGAACAGCAAAGCTTAAGATATATTGCTCTATGATAGCCAAATTTTAATTTTTTCACTGTTTTATAAGTATAGGTCTTAATATGGCCGGTGTACATGAATAAACTTCATAGTATCAGCATGTCTACAGAAGGAATGGCTAGCGTAAAAATTCAAAAATTCAATCCAATCTTGGAAATATTTACATTTATGAAGGTGAATGTTTGTCAAAATTGAAATGATAGTACCATCTTCCCCTGAACATAACCTCTATAGGTTATGTTTGAATTGCCTTGGATTTTACAGTATGTAGAACTTGATGAACATATGCATTATAATTCTATTCGAATACAATACATATAGGTTATAATTTAACTATCCATAAGGTGTAAGGATATTCTTTGAATGCAATTATGAAATTCTATTATAACCCTCAGATGCTACGTATACTAGAATAATTGACGTGCTGATATATTTATCTTAGTTTGTGCGGCATATTTAAAAGTTGTGCTTCACAGAACTTTTGATTATATTATTCAAAAACACCCTACCCTCTGAGGGGGTTATAATGGATGATAAGTAGCAGTCGACTACTTTTGAATCAAAGTTTACTAAATTTGCACTCGGCTTTCTGTTTCTCACCAGTCATATACTATCACTATATCGATCTCCAACCACCTGAATATGCTAGGGATATCATGTAATTACTGAAGTACATATTCTGTAACTGTCAAATTTATGCTCTGATTCCTAAAACCGCTGTACTTACTGAAATTTGGATTGGTCATATACTTAGAAAACTACAGATAAGCTTTACAGTGATAGTAGCAATACACTGATGAAGACTACTAAGTCTCAACTCTTGTGCCTTTAACTAATCCTTTAAATAAACCTTTAATGCTTCATTTTATTGAAAAAATAGGAATGAGCAAAAGCCGTTAAAAATGGGCATCACTTTAAATTAATTAAGAATTTGGAGTGCTATTTACTCGTGATCCGATAAATGTATTTTCCTTTACTTTGTTTCATAATGGCAGAACAGAAAATAATGTGCCAGTATATAGAATTTTTTTGCAGTTTAATTCACTTATTTTGAAGTAGGCGAAAAGAATGTCTCAATAATTTAAATTGTACCGTTGAAATTTTAATTGATGGTTTGAAAGAAGTTATTTTATTAAAATGATATATTTTCAATTGCGTGCGCAGAATTTTTTGTTTTTTGATTATTTGTACATTATTTATAGCTATTATGATTTCTCTGTATATTGAAAGCAATAAATAAGAATCAATGCTTTGTATTTTGCTCTCTATTTCATAACATAATTAAGCGAGAAAGTAAGAATTTTATTTTTCATAACGCAGAATGTGAAACTAAACGATGAGATGGGTGAAGAACGTGAGGTAAGAGCAGAGCTCAGTACATGCATAAAATACGTGTACACTCTTTTTAAGAAAAACTATATTTGAAAAGCTTAATCAATAAATCTTTTTTTATGGTTTTTTCGTAGTAAGGTAATCATTTTTTTACAACTTTGAATTTTTTTAAAGCACTGTAAGTTGCTGAAAAATTTTATTTGACTGAGAGGTTAAATACCTTATTCTACTCAAACGCACAGGGTATTAAAAGTGGAATGTTGGAGTGCAGTCAGTTAGACCTTCGCTATATATGCTACGTGTACAAATCATGTAAATATTGAGTGTTAAACTGTAGAAGCCAAATTGTATACTGAACTATGACATAATAATATATATATTTTCTGAATTTCCAGTTTGAATTTAATGACTTGCCACTTTAAATGTGGATGTTAATTTTCATGAGTAATACTTCTTAATTGTCCACTGAATCTTCATCTCATATGTTTGTGCTTTTTCTTTCCTACATACCAACAACTAGAACACATTCATTTTCAAAATAAATTGATTGTAATATTTCATCTAGCAGGAAATTTAGTGTTTTTCAGTATTTAGCGGATTTTGGTAGTCGATGGTTGCCTTTCATACGGACTCTTATACCTATGCGGTAAAATTATATTTATGCATGCATAAGCGATTTATTTAGGATAAAGTTGATTTTGTTTATATGATTTGTTAGAGCGACTTGATTTCATTTTCCCATTCAACAATGAATGCGCAAGTACCAAAGATGTGCCTACCAGCTATTGTGACGACCCAGGAGTTGACTGTTGAGCCAAAATTTGCTGTTAGTCTGCCTGTAAGTTTTTATATATACATATATATTTACATATGATATTTCACTGATACATGCTTTATCACTGATTTAATTTCATTCATAAATATTTGCATTACATTTTTGATATAGAATTAGTTATTTAAATATACAAAGGAATATAATAGCTTCTTCAATATGATATGAATTGAATTTAATTTAGCCCAATATTTTCATTATTTGAGGTTAAATTTGGATATAGTAAATCTGCCGTGTCCACCGAATCAAATTGCTATATTCGAAAATATGAAGCTGAACTTAGAGCATGTGACTTTTTTCGCTATAGACAAAATTTCATTGTATCCAAAGTTTACTATAATTATTCTTTATTAATACATTTATTACTTAATAGCTTGAACTACTGAGGCCGCTGCATGCAATGCTTGAAAGAGCAAGTCAAGCATGGCTAGGACGGTTTGAAATGGAGCGAATCAGACAGGTGCTCTATTTTTCCATGCGGTACTTTTTCTAAGTAGCATTTTTAAACGATTCATTTATGTATAAAGCTACTATTTAATGTAGTTATGTGGAATTTATAGCATATACTTTATTATTGAAAGATTTCTTAATATATATATATATTGCACTGAGTACAGAGAAGGTTGAAGCATTTTTTCTGTGGGAATTTCGTATTACATGATTTTTCTATTGAAAGGTGATGTATACTTTCAGTACTTGATGATTACTTCTCAACATTTCAATTTTGAAAATGTCAGGGTTACTTTTACAGCAAACGTGAGGCATTTAAGCAGGGCAGGGTACTAATCAAAGTCAACTTATCAGAAGCAAAAAATTTAGATAGTATCGTAAGCTATTCGGCTTCAGGCATGCCTACTAGTGATGCAGCGTATTCACCCCCCACTAAATCCCCCTTAAGAACAGCACTACCAAGTCAAAGTTCCCCTGCCTTTGTAAATAATGTTAAAAAAATTGGTGGAAGGTAGTATCTATTTTGTTAAAAAGTGAACAAAACCATGGTTTTATTGATGGATGTTTTGTTGAAAATCCGGTTTAAATATGTATTAGATAAAGTACCTAATTTGTTGGAAAGTTAAGCAATATGTGTGAATGATAAGAATTGAACTGTATACCTTGTTCAATAAACTAATACTTATTTTTGGCTGAAATGTTTTAATTCAGTTTTTTGCTGGAAATTAAATAAAACAGTTTCAAGATTGAAAATGTTATATCTTAATGACCTGCATTAAAAAAGACTGATTTTTACTTACAAACTGTTTAATGGTTTGGCTGGATTTTTGCATTCTTGAAATCGATCAGTTGGTTCGTAAATCATTCTTTAAATTGATCAGTTGATTCGTAAATAACTGTTCAATAATCTCATTCGAATATTACCCTCTGGGAATTCTATTGACTTTATTGATGAATCTTTTTAAATATGATAAAAAATTTAAAATGAAATAAGAATTACATTTTCATTCTTGGAGACAAAATATTTGAAACATTCATTTAACCTATAATCTTTTTATACATATATTATTGGATATATTTTGTGATAATCGAGCAAATTTGTGTGCGAGCAAGTACTTTTTCTCCTTTTCTAAGGCCATTGGTGGAAATATTTTTTGTTGTATACCTAGGGCAATAACTTTGGCTAAAAATGCAACACAAGCAAACGTGCGTAATATATCAACAATCGGCTATCAACCAGAAGGAAATATCAAGACCTTCAACGTTTTTGCATGTCTTTTTCATGTGACCACTGGTGCCGAAGAGCGACGTCACCGGACCAAGTACATTGGTAGAACCAATACTGAATATTCGGTTTGTTCGCCTCAATGGAATAGTAACCGAAATAAATCGTCTTGTCCTCATAACCAGGTAATCATTGAAGAGTTTTTTTTAAGTCGAAAGGCTACCTAGGGTATTTTAGAATGAAATGTATAATTTTGAATGAAAATTGCATGTTGACTATTAAAACATGCAGTAAACTTCATGCATCGAATTATATACTATTTTTTGTCATAATGAATTTTCACTTTTTAACAATTTTTACGTAGGCTATAAAAATAAAATTTTGAGGCTGAACTTTTTTCAAATGAATATATCAAAGGATTGGGCAATATTGTCTTCAGGAAAGTTTTTCTATTGTTCTTTTTCTTTTGATTTCTCATGTAAACAACACATTATCTTGCATTTTTTATTTTAAAAGGGTAACTAAAGCTATTGTAATTTTCCCTTTCAATATGACAATTTCCAATATTATTCCTCGTGTACCTTGACCTCCTGTTACTACCATGCTAGCTATAGCTAGCAACTTACACTAAATCTGTTGCTAATATTAACCAGAGAATAACTAGCTATGTTTTCATCCTGTGTTTCTTGTACAGCTTTAGCTATCTGCTCTGTTTAGCTAGTTAGGGCTACAAATCAACTACCATTAGAATGTTCATATCCTCTTGATATTCATGAGGTAAAGGACTTTTGATAATTGAGAAGTAAATGTAGTAGTTTCAAGCCCATATTTGTCATTTTCATTCATATATTACACCTGGGCAATATACATTTTTGCTATTTGTATAGTTGAATTGCATCGAACTCAGAGTAGATTGATATGTTTGAAAGTATTCGGATGTAACAAATTTTCATTTAGCAAATTTTCACTTATAACGAATTTTGACATATAGCAAAGAAATGAGAATGCCACATTGTGAAATGTTCAGCTTACAATTTTTGGATTCAACAAATTTATTTGGTGGTCCTGAGAGGTTCATTACATCCGAAGTTTAATTTTCAATATTTTATTTGAATATTGTAATTTTTCCTTAGCCGCGTACTGATCATCAAGTTTCGGGTTCAGCTACCATCGAAGTCAATGCTGCTAGTGAAGGAATTGATGCCAATACTGTCGAACTCAAAGACTTTATTGAAGGACTAGATATTTGCTACTATGTGAAGGCCCTGGATTTACAAAGAGGTAAGATCAAAATTGGAGTCAATTTAGGCCTTTTTTCGGCATATTTTTCTCTTTTGTCTATAAGTAAGCTTAATTTTCAAACTGACTTATGGTAGTGGCCAAACTTCCGATGTGATAATTTACAAGAGTTGTAAATCTAGGGGGGCAAGAAAAGTCAATAACGGTGATTATATTTTGGCAATTCTGCGTTAACGGATCTTTATTGTTATGCTATGCTGAAATCTTTTGCATTTTACTCTAGATTAGAAACATTATATTTTAATATTTCTGGACCAAACTTTATTAATTTAAAGGTATGCAATCATCCATATTGAACATTGATGAGTTTTGCTATAAAATTTAGATTGCGGCTTTGATTTTAAAGACTGTATTTCAATAAGACATGCTTGGCTTTCGGATATTTCAGCATCATTATATTTTATTTTTTTGTTGGAATTTGATTAAGAGGGGAGGGAGAATAGATATATATGTACCTTAGCCAAGTCAAGACCAGATAAGCTGTGTTGGTTAGAAGTCTAAATAAATAATTATTCTAGAAAAAGTAATTATCATTCAGAGATTTATCTTGTAGCTAATTAATGGCAATTTATTAACCCGAAATTTCAGTAGATTTCGCATGCTTGACTTTATCAGCTTGTCCAGTTTCTTGTGCCATATATAAATTTATGTTTTCCATAGAAATATTTTCTGAACCAAAGGTCACAACTCTGAAAGGACAGCAAATATGTATATATGCATTTTAAAGTACGATAAACTTCGATTATGATTAATTCAAGTTTAATATGCTATTTAAATCTGACCACTAAAACATGCATTAAATAAGACCGACAAAAATCAATAATATGAAGTTTTTTGAAGAAGTTACCAGTGTGTAGTGAACTTTGGCTGTACAGAATTTGCTTTTAAAAAATTTTCACTTATAAAAATTTAGTGAAAACATCATATCGTGCTAAATTCACATTTAGGTTTTCAAATATTATCAATTAATTTGGTGATTCTGGCAGATTCGCTATACCCGAAATTTTATGTGTTGAATATCGCTGCAGGTTATTTACTGATCAAGCTGTATCAGGAAACCTATAGCATGAGGACTGGTATCGTGGAATCTGAAATTGGTCAAGTTCATATATTACTTGAAGGAATATTTATTAATGAAACTAGTGAATTGTCGCATACTAATCTTCAATGGTATCCAGTGTTGAGTACTCAAGGTAAGAACGCTATCTCAATTCTCTGCTCAGGCCATTAGGCTCTCTATACATAATTGAAACGAATTCCTCTGTTATTGCAATAATTTATAATTACGTTTTAAAATCGAATAGATGAGAAAGCATTTCTGTAGTAGGCCTTAGTTATAGGAGATTTTAATCTCTGGGGACTTCAAAACTATGAACAGCGAAAATGAACAAAAAGCTTGTTCACCAACTATTATAATTAGTAGAGTGAAAAATGAAAATATTACTTGCTTAGTTTCTTATATTAGATGTAAGATTAAGCGCTTTCTATGAAACTACCTTTAGGATAAAATCTCTTCGAAACTGGAATGTCTAGTAAAGAAATTCAACTGGTGCTTATTGTCATATATTGTAGATAATTCGAAGTTTCAAATTTCTTGGAAATTTTTGCAGAGAACCTTTGCTTGTTTTAACTCTTTCATATCTTTTTGATAGTCTTCTTTTCAAATTTCGTTGTAGTCAGCCGTACTTGAATTAAGTAAAGTTCGTCACAATCTGCTTATTTTTGTAAATCTATAAATTATGCTTTGTTTATGCAGGGATAGAATTTATGTTTTTTAGTTGTTGTAAGGACATATATATATATATATGTTCCTCGGGAGAGGAGGGATCTAAGATTAATAGTTTTAGCCATACCTACAGTCTTCCTCCGAATATAGTAACATCCTGTTTTATTCGATTAGAACAGCATGTGTTTTATATTCAAATTGGTTTACATTTGCCTTAAAAATGTGTAGTTACACCTTTTTCTTATCAATCTTATTTCTCTATTATTGCTAGCATGTAGTAAGCTTTCATTTTATACATATTGAGATAAGTTGCATTAATTAAAAATCTATGTTTGATTAGTATATATTAACCAATGTAATAAATCAAATAAATATACAATTTTAATTTACATCCAATCAATTTAATCGAATTTTATAAAAATTTTATGCTTGAATTTTTCTGCACAAATATTTGTCAGGAATTCAAACGGATGGAGCAATGCCGCTTATGTTAGTGGGACTCTGTATTCAAAATAAGGCTCTAGATAATGAGTCAAGTGAGTCAGTCAATGAGTCACTTGAAAATATGCTTCCAGCCAATCCTTTAAGTTATAATGAAGACCAAGATTATGAGGATATGGAAGATAGTGATGATAGCGAGGATGAACTGCAGGATTTTAGATTAGGTGCACGCCCTAAAACTAAAGTATCTGTTTCTTCCCCAAAACCAGCACCTTTCCCGATCCGCCCTGCAATTTCGTTAGACAACTGGAACGTGTCGCAGTGCTATGATTGGATGAGATATATCGGAAGAGGTGGGGATATGATGGATACAGTTACTTTAGAAGAAATGTATCAGGTCGGGTAAAATAAAGTAAATTGAATATTTTGCTATTACTTTTTAATGAAATTTTCTCTGAAATTTGAACTGTAGTAATTGCACTGATCTTCGAGTTCTAAGCATGCATTTGAAGATGTATTAAATTTCATAAGCACACTTCATAAATATTGTATGGCCATAAAATTATATAAAACAGTTTATTTTGTATGGATCCTCCACAGAGATTACGTAAGTATACATTGTATACATTGCATAACTATAGTTTTGAATGATTTATCTATTGCGTGTTTGTGGATGTATGTATCAATAATTCTTAACTTAATTACTATAAATAAAAAATTTTGAATATTACGCAAGCACATGGAAATTCGTTAATATAGATGTGTGCACAAATTTACGTACCCTTTCAAATCAGCATGGATATGTATATTTTTTCATATGGACATGCTGTTTTTAGAATTTTATTGCCTATATTAATGTGTAAAGTGCACTTTTGCTTGAAGATACTTCATAAAAGGAGCACCAAAATACATGCTGATACTTTGAATTTCTTTGTTGACAAGTCATAGCAGACTTAACAAATTTCTGTGAATCTTTGAAATTGGATTGTTTCATAGCATTTTTAACTATTTATTTGTGCAAAAAAATTCATGCCTTCTTTCATTATTTTGAAAAATTTTGAAAATACAGATATCAATACATATATTATCTTGCTTTTGCTTACAAATCTTCATGTAAATTACTGAATAATGATAAAAATTAATTTCTTAAAAATTTTAGTTTGCTACCTTTTTGTTTAAATTTTCTTTGTCATATTTATAAATATTTAGTTTCTCTACTTTCTAATCAATTAATATTTTTTGTTGTGCAGGATATTGAATATCCCTTACAATGGTGTGAAGCACACGCAAAAGCTGTGTTACATACGACTAATGTGATACATAAAACAATTAAAATTTATGAAGACATGCTTCAGAATATGCAGACTTTTCGAGGTAGTCAGGAGAAGAAAAACAAGGTAAATTTTCAAGGAATTAACCTCAGATTTAAAAAAAATTTGCCTTTTTATTTTATGATTGTTCAGATTAGTATTTTATAGCGCACAGAGAGAGAAGATAGGAAAGTCTTCTATAGTGATATTACAGAATAATAATGGGTCAATCCCTTGTTATCGCTAGGGCATCCTTGTCCCACCTCCCTAGCTACGCTCGGCTTTTTTTTGTTACTAAAAAAATTTCAACTGGATTGCTTGCGTCATCCGGACCTCCAAAACTGTATGCTTAAAAAAATTCGGACAACTTTAGCTGATTTGAACGGAATACCTCCTTAGAGTTATTATATATAAGAGAGCAATTAGTTATACTTCAACATAGAATTATTCTAGAAAACTGTTGTACTAGTTAGTATACTTTACTAGTTTACATCAGTATGAACTAGTATATGTATAATAGACATAGCTAGCGATATCTTAACAGTGATGAATAAACGAAAAAATCATTTATTGAGCTAAATTCAGATTTTCAGATATCACGTATTATGTGTGTACTGAATCGGTTCAGTGGTTCAAATGATCCTTTATATAAAGTTTTATGGTATATATAACACTGGTAGTATTACCTGTGATAACTGCTCAGTAATCAAAACTGTACTATTCAGTTTGCGTACCAATTTTTCAACTCTGTTTGAGAATAGTTATCAACTCTCAGCAAGAAACATGTTAATTGAATTTTACTTGTGTCATTTGAAATTTGGAGCCAAGTTAGTTGCTTCGAGAAGTTTGTTAATCAAAAGTGCACTAATTGAGGGATTGATTTATGTTGCAATGCTTGTTATACACTCTTGATTTTAGCATATGCCTTTATTGCTGTTGAGACTAAAATTTCGACCAATCAGAAACGTCGAGAGGATTACAAATGTTTGACATGCTAAAAACGGAAATAAAACTGAAGTTATAAATCAGCTTAAGTGATCTTATATATATGAACAGAGGAAGAAGAGCGGATAATGGTAATCGATTCCAGTGGTAAACTTATTCTAGAGATACAATTTCAGTAATGGCTAGTATACTGGATTGTATACTATTCTAGTCTAATTTCCTATATACCAACTTGTGATGAATTTTATTTTGCTACCCCATATGTATTTATAGCATTGCATAATTCATGTTTCTGTGTTTGAAACTTTTTATGCAAAAATTTTTTGCAAAAAATTCATAGTTTTGGTATATTTGACATTTTTACTGTATTATCATAGAACCTTCAATTTCTTGCCACAAATCTTCATGCACAAATTTGGAGTGTTGCGGAAAGTCATAAACCTTCAAGGCATTATGACTTTACTACAACTGGAGCTCCAGCAGGTATTTACTTGAATACATCCACCTGCTTTTTAAATCAATAAAGAGGAGTAAGATAGGCAAAAGGATGACCTTAGTAATAAAGATGCTCAAAAGATCAATTTAGACTTTTTTTAATCGTTTTTCTTTTTTTTATATTATCGGCCAATGGTCTGCTTTTTCCTTTTTTATTTGCCTGGTAAACCATTTTTTAGCTTCCACTGTTAATCTGAGTCCTTTTAACATGTCTCCCTGTATGTTACATGTTTTGTTTTTTATATATTGCTTATATATATATATATATGTTTTGTGAATTGATGATTGATTTAAACCGTGTGATATGAATATTTGATGAATAGGCATTTACAGTATGAAATTTTGTCTATTTATACATTTAGAAACTATGGCATATGTATGTGAAGTAACCGCATACATAAAAATGTTAAATTTATGTTGCATTTTCTTCAAAAGAAATCTTACTCTTAAATGGTTGAATACCATCATTGCCTCTTTATTTATTCAGGTTATTTTAACTGTTCAGCTGTTATGGTGTTAATGGTTATTAATTTTCTGTTATAGTGTTAACAGCTCTTTTTAGATATCACGTGTGCGAAATTAGTTTTATTACATATCTATTTTTTATGAATGCTGAAAAAAATGTTCCGCTTACAATTTTGTATAGTATATTTATTTGAGCATGCACTTATAGAGTAAGATTTCATAATGTTCTCACGTGTAACTATGCACATTATTTGTAACAGTTCCTACTACTAAAATAATAACAGCAATGTAGCCTCTTTTTGAAATTCAAGTCATTATAACTTCGTAGCTGTTATAATATAATGTTATAACAGTTGTGACTTTGCTGTTCAAGTATTAAGAGTTATGATTGTTTTGTGTAGCACATGCTCTGGGTTTTAAATATGGTGGCCTAGTTAGCTTAGAAGGGTCATTATCGGCCCTAAAAAGGAAAGTTATATTGGCATGGACTGCCTCCGATCCAGGACCGAAAACCTCGAGTTTTGACTCAATTGACACTTCGGTGGCAAGCTCAGAACAAAATCTTGATGCACTTGCACGGCTTCTTATGGAATATGAGGTATGCCAAAATTACAGTTGATATTCTATAAACCGATGGTCTACTACATAATATACTTCGTTATTTGAAAGCTTACAACTCTACCAACCTCTGTTTGCTGCTATATGTAGATATCTTTCATTCGATATGTTCGCTTAACTGATAGCTTTTGGTATTACTGATGGCATTGGTTTATAGAATATCAATGGTAGGTACTCGCAAATTCTAGGGTAATACTCAGCATACGAGTACCCTCAGAACCACATTACCCCCCCCCCCTTCTCCGGAATCTAATAAAATACAATCGAGTTGACTAGAAGTCGTGTACTTTTTTACTCTTTTATTCTCGAGGTAGAAATACATAAAGCAAATTTAGGATATAACGGATCTGTACATTAAATTCATTACACCTGAAAAGCCAAAGCCAAACTTGGCATATTATGATTTTTCGTTTATATCTTAAAAGTGAAATTTCATTAGAAAAGTGGATTCATTATGTCTTAAATTCGAAGTTTACTGAATTTAGTTTTTTAAATACTATGCGTGTTGTCATTTTTTGTCTACACTAGTTGATGCATATTTAGGGGTCAGATTTGAATAGCATGTTCAACTTGATTTTTTTAATGTGCTATATGTTTTTTAGAGAAAAAGCTTATTGGTGTCGATACGAAGAACTGTCGTTACCTCGCAAGTGCTTTCTATAGCAGCATGTAATATAGCAACAAAAATTGAGATGATGGCCATGGGAACACTTGTAAGCAATTTACACACTTTTGGGTGTCTATTTGTGTTTTTTCCTTGTTTTGTAAAGAAAGTATACATTTCTATACTTTTATATGTATGCATAACTGAATGAAATATTTTGCTGGATTCATTTAGTAGAATCATCTATTAGATGCATAATGCATTATCATCGTATGAAAGTAAAGAATATATATGTATAGTTTTGTATATATATAATGTACATAATGAATGTTAATTTTTTTAGTGTATTTACATATGCATGAAAATATCTCCACCATACAGTACATCAACTTCAAATTTTTTTCATATAGAATCGGGCTGAAGAGTTGGCTATAAAGTGGGAAAAATGCGGATACCTTATAAGTTTCGAGGGACTCCTGAGCGTTCAGGGAAAGGTAATTAGAAATTTTATACAGACAATCAATCCTATTGGCCTATACGAGCCATTAAAAGACTGGAATATTAAAAGACTTAAATATAAAAAACTACATTCACATAAATTGGTACTAACGCAGCATGGTTCTAAGTCATTTCTATTCATCCTATTGGCTGAAGTATGGTGAATAATTTTTCCAAAAAAGTTAATATTGAAGTCAGTAGTTTAGTATAGATATGTTTTGGTACTAGCCATTAGTAGTGCATTTCAGTACTCCTATCAAATTATCTGCCTTTTAAATGTACATAAAATGATATTCAACTATATCCGTTTTTCTGTTTTCTATGAGCCACCTATACGAGCTTTTCAGTTACAAGGTTCAAGTTGCATGGTATCCATCCAACAGCTATTTTAATCTTGAATACTATTGCTCTTTTTCATCTTATCACTTCTTAACATTTCTTCTCTTTTTATTTCAAGAAAAAGCATATGTTGATTGTAGACTATGACAATTTTTTACATAGGAGCTAGGTATGGTAGAAGACACCGTTGCCGCAATGTCTATCTTACAAACCTATGTGCTTCGCATCGAAACTGCAGATAAGCCTATGGGACTAGAAGTGAATTTGAATACTGAAGAGCATGTACTTCTAATAAGTCTAGGCATTCATACTATGCAGAGATTGCCTTTAGCTATGCAAAAAAATAGAACTTGCAACAAAAGCTATCAAGCGAATATCGTGCCTGTATTGTTTACTCAGGGAATCGATATGGCCCAATCAGGTGAGATAAGCATTTCATTTTAAATTTTAGTGTAAATACTTAATTGAATCTAATAAAATATAAATATATATATATATATATCTTCAATGGTTGCAAAACTCTTCTTTTTGTCACATTTTAACAACAAAAAAACAGTTGAATTATAGAACAGTACTTATTGCGTGTTTTTAGGTGATACGTAAGCTATATATACTGATGCGTTGTTTGATTCAATTAAATTTAAATCTTGCCAGAATGCAATCGTCACTTTCTAAAATCAATTTAATACTGGAAAAAGTTAAAAACTTGTAGAGGTAAAAAGTGCAGCATCTAAAGAGAATCAATCAAATTGAAAGTGTAAAATTTTTAAAATTTTGTGTTTTCTAATGTTTAGTGGATTCACTCCAATACAGTTCGTATGAAAGATATCATAGAATAACTGGCTGCAATGTTAACGGATTTTATCGAATATACATTGAGGACTTTTCAACTCATAATTCGTTTCTTTTTGTCTAAAAGACACATTTCAGAATAATTTATGAAAGTTAAATATGGAAAAAATTTAGTTATCATTTATACATTTAGTTAGTACCTACAAATTGGATTTTGCATTGACTTTTTTAGTCTCAAACCAAACGAGTGCTAAAACGAAAGGAAGCTTCCAGGCTGATATCAATGCTAGTAGTTTCCAGAAATTGAATCAATACTGCTCGAAATTCTACGATAACTCGTTGAAAGACTCGGGTTTGCCTGTTCTAGAGACTCATGATCACTTGATGAAACTCGAAACCGCAGTGATGTCACAGCAGAATCATCAAAAGGTATAGTTTCGCATTTGTAAATATATATATATGTGTACATGAATATTTAATATTCAATAGAGTTAAATTTTCATTTTTGTACTTTTTTTAACTTATATGCCTATTTTTGCTTTTTTTAAATATTAATTGATTTATCAAGGATGAATATAATAATATATAGTATTGAAATTTATTTTCTGTTCGTAATTATACGACTGTTTTTTCATAGCAATAGGCATTTTTCAAGGTTTTATGAAGAGCTTTAACATTCATTTTGATAAATTATGAAGAATATGAATATATATTATATCAATCATTTCCTAATATCATTGCGCACGGTTTCTTAGCAATGCTTATTTAAATCATTTTGTTTCTAGAATACTTCCATCCTGCTAGAGTCAGAGAAGGCAGTACGGCTGTTAGGGGGAGGTCGTGTGACTTTTTGTAAAAGTGGGAAAGACAGGTAAAATTGAATCTAGTGCAAAGTCACAAAAGAAATATCGCTCTAAATTTAATGAAAAGCCACACTTACTTCAATGAAAATTTATACTAAATATTAGTTTATTTTATTAAAAAAATAATTTTTTTGCCTTTTTCCGTAATTGTGACCTTTCATTTAGGATATATTTCCTGAGTGACGTAGACATCGCAACTTGAACATTACAAGCCGAACTGAACTGCAGATTGAACTGTGAACTGATATGTTTGTAATTTATTAACGACTCGCCCCTATAAATGTTTATATTCCATGTTATTATTGCTTTATTGTTAACCAAACCTTCCTATCTTGTATTCTTGCTGTTGGATAATGTCTAGTTGAGTACATGATATGATGGTAATTACTTACTAGATATAATACATTGCTCTAGAATATTCTAATTATTCAAAAATAATATTCATGTTGGACAAGGTAAAAAAAATTTCATATCAGATATTACTCTAGTTTTTTCCGTTTATATTGGGCTTAATGCAAGTTTAAATAAGAGTTTCTATTTTTTGCAAATGAACATGAATCGTATTTATTGATGAAATCATCCTATTTTCAATTGAATTCGTTTAGTCAACTTCCTTATTTGAATTTGCAGTATGCTTGGTCTTCCAATTATAGTAACTTAAAGCATGACAATTTTAATTTATATTAAGTGAATATAATAGAACACACCTAAGAATTTGCCCTAAATTTATTTTGGATACTGTTTCTAGGACAGCAATGAGTATAACCCTCGAAGAAGGGTTCTTGCTGGTGGATGAGCATTTGGTAAGAAAATGATGAATCGAGTTGACTTGTAAACTGCTAAATATTACTACACAATATCATTCTCTTAATTTTGAAATCTTGGTCAATTTATTCTAGGAAAAAGGAATATTTTTGATGCTATTTTTATTATATACTATCTAAATATATATTACGCCTGTTGATTCAATATTTCACTTCTTCCTAAACTTAACATGCATATGATTTATGCGATTAAATGAAATATTTTTGCCAAACTATTCAATGCCAATCAAATTATAGTTTTTAATTATATAATGACACAGATATTTAATAGTTATTCAATACTGCTTCCACAGTTCAAGCAGTTAAATCTTTCCCGGACTTGTGAACTGCTCAAAAGGATTCTTATCGAGAATTTTATTATATTCATAATATAAATATTTTTAATCATTAGTTATAATTTCCTTAATTTCGATTCCTTTTTGGAAATTTAATTCTTTTCAACAGTTTATAGTGTATCAATCCATGAATTGGAGCAAAATAATTGGTTGTAACTTAGTTAATTTTGAGAATATTATTTAACCCAAAATTTTGTTTTGTTTTGTTGCTAACCAATGACACTACATGTTATGTGTTATAGGATGGGATTGGAGGCGAGAACCGGGCATTAAAAGTAGCAAATATACTTCGTGAGAACGGCGCGCGAATTGCAGTTGCAGAAAAAAACATTGGAAAACCACAGTATAGCTTCAATGCTATACAACGACAGTTCCTTCCAGAACTTTATAGAGCACCATTGAACACTATACAAGATGTCTTGACTTCCTTTCAAAAACGTGACTCTTAGAGCACTCGAGTGACTCGTTATTAACTGAGTAAATATTACGGCATATTACCCATGGATTTTATTACTGTATTAATACATATTGCTGTGCTTGAATATTTATTATCATAAAAAATTTACATACTAATGGGAAATGTATCCTCAGAAACTGTTGGCAAAAAACGGGTAGAAGCCAAAATGATTATTTAAATTTAAAGTTACGGCAACATTTAATTTGAGAACTTGTATAGTTTCTGATATGCATATATGCGGGGAACGCATAAATAACAAACTTGTAAGGGCTACAAAATTGATTGATTATATATGAAAATCTGAAGCTAAACTTGGGTGTAACATGACTTTTATTTGCCATCAATGAATGCTTGTTGCGTCCAAAGTTTACTTTCTAATAAGTTGATTGTCTTGACCAAGATAAAATCTGAAAGCATTAAGCGCTTTGCATGCCAATTGAAGAAAGAGTTGCATTCGTTCAAACTAATAAGCACATCTAGTGATGAAAGGTGCAGAATTCCAAGAATTGGATCCAGAAATTAACATGCTGAACTTGAAGAAAATGCTATTCAATGGGAAATTTGAACGAGTTGGAATGTGTTAAATAGTAACCTTAGCAACTGAAAACTAGACCAAATAATGCGTACAAGGGTATAGAAACAAGGCCAACAATAAATATTCACTGTACAGATGCAAAGTTTAATTTTTCGAACGGACATCACCATTGGGGACATTGCATTCCAAATTTAAAGATATTGTGCTAAGAGCTTCATATTCTTTTTATAGAAACAAGTTGCCTTCTAAGTAAGTAATCAATCCAAAATCTGCATAAGAGCTTATTCTATTTTATATTTGAAAATGTCAATTTGACATGTAGTGCAGAATAATATCAACTTTCAATATTTAATAGGGGTATAAAAAGTTTTTGCTGAAATTGTTGCCAAAAGGTTACTGAATGTGGTGTGGTAACAACATTACCAACCCAGAAAAACTTGCAATAATTGGCAAATAAAATTATGCATTTCATTCGAAAAATCAGCCTAATAAAATACTGCTGAATGCACTAATTTCAAGTTAGCATTGTTTAAAAGATTATGAATAAATGAAATATTATACAATGAAGCGATGTATTTTGATAAATATTGATAAGGCATTGCACCAAAACATTTTAAGCGCATGAAGTAATTTTAATGTCCAATCCAACTGCATTGCTATTTTATGGGATAATTTAAAAATTAAAGTCCAGTCGATAGATATTATTTTATCTCTGAATGATTTGTATATCTTAAAACGCACGTGATATTATTCGTTGATAGCATAGCACGGAAATGCATGGACAGCAAAAAGTGCGGAATAAAAAGGTAATGGGATACTATCGATTTAAAGTACACAATTATTTTTCAATAGGAGCACTGTTCTAGGAACTTGTTCTATAACATTTAAAAAATGATTCAATCACTGAACTTTATTCTATTAGTCTGCGCCAACATAAGAAATACATGAATAGACTTATCTTGCCAAAAAAACTCTCACATTGGTGTCCATTTAACAACATATATGCCCGCAGGCACAAATTTAAAACTCGTAAACAATCTGAAAAAATTTAAGGCCATGCAGAATCCTTAATGTTCCAATTTATGAGTAAAAACAGACAAATGAATAAATTATTGCCGTACTATTTGTAATAACATGATTCTTTTACAAAATAATAATGAATCTTTTAGGGAAATATTGGTGGAATAAATTTTGTGTACAATGAAAATATAACCTGATTTTGACAAAATACAATTGAAGATGAATGTTATAGGGTTTTAAAACAATTTATGGTAATGCTTCAGCCATACTCCTAACACGATCTATCCACTCTTTATTGTAACTGCAATGTTTGATTCAATTTAGGTGTTGTAAACGGTGAAAGTAAGAAATTTCTCAATTTCTAAAATAGTTCCTTATTGTCGCTGTCTCCATAGAAAATAATTTTTTAATAGCAGAATAAAGTATGCAAAAACGTGCATCCATTACAAGGCCTTAACAAAAAGTTACTCTACTTGAATTAGAAAAGTTACATCCAATAAAAAATACAACAATGTAACTATGATTTTAAAAGGCTAGAAAAAGTACATTATTTACTTCATATTTCCAGAATTTCATTTCTGTAGAGGAAGTGATGGTCGCGATGTAAAATTGAAATTCACTTTTCTTTGCTTTTATGACGCTTCCGGAGAATTGTTTGTACGCAATCTTTTCGTTAAAATCGCATCAACGACTCCGAATTCTACAGATTTCTTAGCATCGTAGTGTGTGTCCCTGTCCATTACTTTCTCAATTTCGGAAATCTAAGAAAATACAAAAATTTCACAATTAAAGTACTGCATGCTCACATCAATGTTGACATACAATTTGAATATATTGTATTCCATGCAACATACAAATCGGCTGAAGTTATTAAAAATCAATGTCATTGATAAATATATTCCATATTTATATCATTGTCTATACCATCAATGAAGTATAAATATGAGACTGTTTTCCAAGAATTAATTTATTAGCAGAAAAAGTTACTTTGGAGGTGTACAAATTTTGATTGTCACATAAAATCTGATTTGACTCGATATATTTTTGAGTAACTCAGTGGCAACTCCAAATCGACTCGAGTTGGTGGTGCGAATATAAAGTAAGGAAAATTAAAATACAGAGCATTAAGTGGAAATTCTATGAATTGCATATGTCAGAGCCAAACCTTGAACATCAATTTAACTTATTACTAATAAATTTAGAGGGGAAAGAAAAATCATTGTAGCCAAGGCAAGACCTAGTGCACTGCATCATTTTAGATTTTTACTATTAAAATCGATAGAATTTTTAATATTTTACATATCGATTAAAAAATTAAGAAAAATCAGAATTCCTTCACTTCGATGAAATCTAGGATGATAATTTTTTAAAAATTTTATGAAAAATTAATGAAAAAATTAGTTCCTATATCTCATTGAATTTTCGGAAATTCATAATAAATAAATCCTTTTGATGCTGGTAGTTTTATTTCTTATGTAATGTTTCTGAAACATGGTTTTTAGAATACTCGAAAAGAGGGGCTTTAAAATAAAAGAAGATTAGTTTAGCGGATTGTATAACAGTACATGGATGATAACTTACAGGTCTACCGGTGTGCTCAGAATACAGTCGGTTTAAAATTGCTTTTGTCTTAAGAATCTCTTCCGCAACAATTGCTATGTCACTGGCCATTCCATGTGCCCCTCCTGATGGCTGCATACAGAATCATTAATTTTCATGGAAAAAAATGAAGCAAACTCTGCATATTAATAAATATTTTGATATTTTATAGCTCAAACTACCTGGTGCAACATCACCCGTGCATGAGGCAGAATAAATCTACATAGAGAGATAGAAATCTTAAAGCAAACATGATAATACAATATAGAGAATTAAACAAACTAAAACATTTAGCACATTAACTATCAAATTCCTGTTCAAAATGAAAGCATCTCTTGTCCTGTTTCCATTACTTTTTTTCCAAATTTCGGATAAGTTTCATATTCTTTTAATCAAATTTCAGTAAAATATATATGATATATACCTGAACAAGCCCTTACTGTAAAACTATACTGTATAGAATCTATGAAGTAAATTTAAAAGATATTCTTGATATTTTTCCTTGTATTCATATGTTTCCAAAAAATTATGTAAAATACGTAAAAAATATTCAAAATATTATATTTTTGTTTTTTATGCTCGTTAATAGGCAGTCTTTTTCACAACATGAAATCATAAATAGTAGAAGTTAATCCTTAGAAGCCAAACTGTGCAATCAACTCCGAACTTGTAAAAAGAATCTATTTGGTATTTGATGACTCGCCCCTATAAATATGCATGTATGTACATATTCCATTATTCATCAAACTTTCCTCTCATTTGCTCTATAATCCAAGAGGGTATGAATTTAAAAGATTTTGATTTTTCTTATCAAGAATGACTGAATGTTACTCCTTAGTTCACAAAAAATTTTAACATTACTCCTTTGTCAACAAAGAACCTTGCCTCATTCCTGGTGTCCCGGCAGTGAGAAGTAGGCTACCCATAGAAGCCGCCTGTCCCATACATACGGTACAAATATTAGGCTGAACATACTGCATAGTATCGTAAATCGCTAGTCCTCCGGTAACTATGCCTCCAGGACTACAAATAAGAGACAAAAGTAATTTGAACAAAAAAAACAGGAAATCCTCAATGAGATAAAAAAACAAAGGATGATTGTAAATATTTCGATTAAAACAAATAATAAATTGCGATGAAAATAAAAGACAAAATTAAAAAATGTGAAAAATTTTAGAGACAATAACATGTTTATGTATAAATGCTAATATTTCACTCGAAGATTCAGAATTTTCTTTAATTTAGAGAAATAACAGAAAAACTGTTGCCTCAAGTTATCATTCATAGATCTTCCAAACTAGTGCATATTATGATAAAATTACACTTCTTCAATTTATATTAAATATCACCTATTTACTATAAAACTACCGCCATACATTTTCTTTCTTCACTAATTGTAATTTAAAATAATTTTTGAAAATTCTTTGAAACTATTCACGAATGAGAACGCTCTTAAGATAGTTCAAAATCGAAAAATGATACATTACTTTTTCAAAATTTAAGCCATTTCATATTATTTTTAATATTCTGTATGCATTAAATTTAAAAACAATGAAGAGAGAGAAAAGCGACCGACTAAACATAGATGCAGCCTTTGAACTAAAAAATTAGCTCTTGAGTTCATCCTCCTCCCATATCGATTCCATTATAATTGAATTGTGTTTGGAATTCGATATAAATTCCTGCAATAAAGTATTGCAACTAAAGTTCATATATCTGATAAGGTTTTGTCCTAGATTTTTTTATGCACCAAATGTATCTTCTTCAACAGATGACTGTAAAACTCAGCAAATATAAAGATAATATATGATATTTGCCTTTTTATTACAAGGCTATTAAATAATGTCAAACTCTCTTTTAACATTGGAATAGCTCGAATTTGAACATGCTTGGATCGGAAACGAATAATGTGCGATTGAATTTGATTAAAAAATAATCGTGATCAAATTAATTTAAAGTGGTGATTTAAAAATGAACTGAATTTTAAACTATTGATCGGGCCAATTTTTAATTATTTTTTGAACATAACTAGCCAACTTTTATTGCAAAAATTATTGTACTTTCGATAAAATTATTGTTTTTAATGTTCTAGTCAAGACCATAAGAAATTCAAATTTTGAACCAAGCTTGCTATCGACAAGTTCACATCAAGATATCGTTACACGAAGAATTTAAAATATTTTTCATTGCTTTGATAAATGCTAGAGTCAAAACTTCTAATACTGCTGTAGTGTTTATTACATGCAAGACAGTTCGTCAGAAGGGTCATTTTTTCGTGATGATGATTAATTAGAAAAAATAATTGGTTTCTTTAATTTTAAGATTAGTGCACTGTTTTATTTTTTACTTATTCAATCGCAAATTAGATATTACTTAATTTTCTTAGTAGTCACCTGTTGATATACATATTTATGGGCTTCTCAGGATTTTCGGACTCAAGAAAGAGAAGTTGAGCAGTGACAACAGATGCCATTTCCTCAGTAACAGGACCATGCAAGCAAATAATTCTTTCTCTTAAGAGTCTTGAATAAATATCAAATCCTCTTGTTCCTTCATCTGGAGTTGTTTCAATGACTATTGGAACGTACACATTACGCCTACATGAAGAATGTAAGGCATGTGTCCTGATGAAACCATTACGTTTAAATACTTTAGATCCTGTAGCAATGAAGAAGCGTGTTGTTGACTGCAACATTACTAATTCTGGTACGGAATCTTTTCATAAGCTTGTAATACACAAGGAGTATGTAGGAATCATGAAAAATTATACCACGAATCCAAATAAATATGATAGTCACTTGGGCGAAGCGCTTCGTAACCGAATTCGGCCATGAATGAAAAATCCATGTATTTACGGAACATGTTTCTGGTATTTTTTTCGACAGATCTGACCTTCCGTTTAAGATTTATTTCCAGGAACAGCATGCAGCTGTCAAAGTTGGTTTTCATGTCCATAAACTACTGCAGGGGGCTAGTACTGCTGCTTAACTTTGGACATATTAACAAAAATAAACTTGCTCTGTCCGACCCTTAACATGGGACAGGAAGAGGTTGATAGGGTATTATTATGGCTGCTATTTGCCGTTTATTTTTCTTGCCTGTTTAGTGAGGTATAAGTCAATCAGTAATATAGTTAGCATGTTAAGTAGTATTAACAAATTCACCACATATAAATGCTTGAGTGCATACATAAAGCAAGTGAGGCAGCAGAGCAGGATGGTATGAAGTGCATTTGGTACTAGAGAATTGGCAAGGGCTAGGCCTACTACAAATGCAAGTTCATCTCACTTCATATTGAGGCAGGCACTGAGCAGTTTTTTATCAGCATGGTAAATAATTCAGTGAACAAAGCGGTTATTACAGTTTACACTAAAAGAGAATGATGTATTTTTTAAGAAGCAAAAGTGGATTGCAAAAATGCTTTATCCACTCATCGCTGAAAAAGGAGGAAGAGCTAAAACAAAGAATAGGGCCTGTTAGATATACAAAAGGATGCTTAAAAAAATTGAGAGCCGTGCATGCAAATTTATACAGCATGTAGCCTAAAATGTACTCTAGGATTGCTTCTGTTGGATTTTGGGCTTTAAGGGCATCAAGATTTTTATTTTTAAATTGTTCAAGGATGATACAAGTGTGAAATAGCATACAGGCATAGACCAGCGGAAGGTGGAAAGCTTAGTCATGGCTGATGAAGAGAGCAGGTTCATTATGGCAAACAGTATATGATTAGATGGATGGCTAATGTTATGCAAATGCTTCATGTTTTTTATACTTCTGTGTGAACATCAAAAATTTGCTGGAAAAAAGGTTATCTGTTGAGCAGTCACAGCGGATCTTGTCTTCAAAATGAATTTGATTATTTGCCAACAATATTGGTATGTAGTCCAAAAAAAATAGACTAGAGATTTGGCTATGAGATTTGATGATGAACTGGGAAGATAATTTAAGTTTCAATCCAAACGTGAAATAATGAACAATTTTGTTTTACTGGCTCAAATTTGGCAGCAATTCGAAAACTTACTAAAAACCCAAATAAAATTTGACGCACACTAGGTTTTAATATAAAACCTTTTTAAAATCTGATGAGCAATAAAAACTTAGGACCAAAAAAATTGTTTCAGATAATGCTAAACGTACTTTAATGTCACTAGAAAAATGATGAAGTATGAGTCCGGATTGTCTGAAAGCGATGAGGATGAGAAAGAAGAATCTGTGGCGATTGAGCTACCTGATTCAGCCTCTGAAGCCGCCGCAGATGTTCAATGCAAAGACGAAAAGGAAGAAATAGCACTGCTTGAGAATGGATGTGTTGATGTCATTGCAAATACCAGTGAATATTCTGCTAGTTTGGACGAAATGAATATGGATAACGTAAACGTATCTGATGGTACTTCTATGGATGCTAAAGCCACTAATGGTAAATGTTGATCGTACTTGTAACGTTGATATTTTTTATTTCCCTTCTCATTTTAAAGTCAATCAGAAACTTCTATGATGATGCAATATTATTAATTTAAAAAAAGAAATCTTAAATTGTATCGCTTTAACAATATTGTTGACATTGTTTCCAGAATCTATCAAAGTTTTGCGTTTCATTCGTCTCTTGTCCTACATGATATTTTTGAACTTGCATTTTAACATCTGATAAACCCAATTCTAGTTCTTAGCAGTGAGTTCTATTTAATTCTTTTAAATTGTCACCAATATTATACTGTTGCATAAATATCAATCGATCATTTTTCAACTAGTCCAAGTTGAATTTTTTACTTTTCTAGACGAAGAAAAAGTATCCGACCCAATCAATGGAGGCGAAGAAGTTCTTGATGATCCTATACCTGAAAACATTGAATCAGGTGCCAAGCGTTCACACAGGTAAATATACCCGCAAAGAGTACGTACATAAATTCGTGATGTAGAATGCTTTACAAGAAAAAATAGTTTCGAATTTACGATGTCAAGTGCGAAAATGACAAGCTGCCCAGAATACTGCTAGATAAAATTAAATATTCGACGTCAAAGTTAGCACATACAAATCGTCGGTATTTTCAAAAATAGCTAAACCTCTAAATAGCATTAATTTTACTACACATTAAATACCTTTCTAAATATGTCAAAGTATTTTTTGGCCACTTGATGAGCTGCAAAAATTGAACATAATGTAAGCTTTTATGCTTTTATAGTTCAAAGATTGTAATATAAGAATTTTAGTTCCCCAGAAATTGAGATTCGTGAAAACCTCTCTTCAATTTATAATGAAAATAATGTAGCATTTAAAAAATCTTTGAAGAGAACTAGTTCTGGAATATAATACAAACTGTAAAAATTTTCTGTAAAGCCAATGATGTTTTCTACTATAAGAAGTTATAACAATATTTAGCTAATTTTTATCATAACTTCTGAACCACGAGAGAAATCATTTCCAACAATAATTCAATATCAGTTTATCAGAGTTACAAAGGAATAAATAATTAAAATTCATACATAATTTGATTTTTTTAAAGTGAAAATGTTAGCATTTTTTTCCTTTAAAGCATCTCCACTATTCGACTGAAAGCTTGAGTGTAAAGATACAGTCACAAGTGCATGCACAAAAATGAAGAACCCATAACAATATTTCCCTGTTAAATGTGAGAAGTATAGGTATATTCGGCTTTGCGTTGAAACGTCATTTTTTATTTTTTTAATGTGGATAATATAATTTTTCCCGTCTCATATTCACTGTAACTATTGCATGTTTACAGCTGTGAAAGATAAAATTTGGTACTAAATTAATAGTCCTTTGCTAGCGAGGAAAAATTTAACTGGACAAAAAAAATATACCTTGGTGATTTTTCAGCTCGTAGCTAATTTGTTTTTTATGGAAGGTCAAATGATGAATATTTTTTTGAAAAATTAAAATGTTTAGAATAATTTAGTGGCATATTCCACACTTTCACCAAAAACTCAAGCTTCGAAAAAGTTTCCGTCGTTCAGGGGGTCTTAAAAAATGGACTGCAATTTTTGTGCTGTAGCATTTAAGACTTACATAGCATAAATGTTTTTATCCAATTTTGCCTCTTAGTGTCGCCAGATAAAAAACTCGTAAAAGCATGTTTCGTTTTGTATACTTAAACCAATCAAATTGCATATATAGCAAAATATTGTTCTTGTACCCATTCATTTTAACTTTTTTCGTGAATTTTTTGCATAGGTTTGCCATGATAGAGTTCTTTTACTTTTTTTGTGCATTTTCAGGTTGAAGCCTATATCAGAGGACTTACGATTTGATGCGTCATTGACATCTGCAACTAGCACTGCCAGTGATGCTGCCAAATTGGCTCTTATGTCAATTGAAGTGGATAAATGGGATACTGATGCTTGGATTTCATTGGTTACTGAAGCGCAGCAGGGCAGGTAATTATCCAGTAGAATCAAAGCATTAGTAGTATCATCCTCTTTTTATGGATTATGTTTCTTTTTTCTTGCATGTGGATGTTTGTGGCGTTTTTCTATAAATTTATATGTACATAGAGTAAAATTTGGATATAACAAATTTTCTTCAAAGAACTTTCACTTATAATAAACAAATCAATTGTATTATACCAAGTTCAAAATTTTTGGATATGACAATAATTTGGTAGTCTCGGTAGATTCGTTAAATCCAAAGTTTACTGCATTAAAGGTATTTCATTGTTTTACCTGCTCCAAATTCTATAGTTTTTCTTACGTTTGCTTTAATATTATTTCCCCCATGAAATATCTAAAAATTTGAAAAATGGTACTCTGAGTTTATTTCTATTCATTATAGATCAGGGGATCTTACACTACGTGAAGTTTATCAAAAGCTCCTCGATTCTAGTCAATTTCCTATGAGTGGCACGCATTGGCGAGCTCTGGCTCAGCTTGAAATCGACGCAGGAGATTCACCAGCAGTTGATAGGATATTGGAAACTGCTCTTGTTCAGGTTCGATAATAAAACTTGAAGCCAATGCAATATGTAAATATTTAGTTTTCATTTAGTTTCATCATACATTGTATACATAATTCTCTCAGATGCACATACATATATATATATATCAAGATATTTGGTACATGTGCTTTTTTTTCATATCCGAAAGCCCTAGTTCGGCCACCAAAGTAACAAAAATGCGCTTTCAGCATATTATTTTATGCACAAGTCTGGCTTGCCTTGCAGATTCTGGGTCTAATTATTGCTTTAGGGAAAGGAAAAGCACAAACACTAGTGAAGAAGAATTGGTTGAAAATTCAGTAATATTAACCATGATCATGGACGTTCACATTCAGAGTCGCGAGTCATCAAATTCAAATTCTAAATTCAAATAGTTTTTTTTGTCAGTTCACAGTTTTGAATGCAGTTCGGCTACTACAGTTCAACGTTCGATATGTACATGATTAATTTATAAAGCATAGGTAGCAAATCTCCAGTATACCTTAGGCACTTTGAATATAGTTGAGTTATTAATAAGATAAATACAAGATGCACAATATATATATATATATATTAATAAGTAACTAAAAAAACAATGGACAGCTTATTGGATTTGAATTCATGCATACAAATAATTGAGCATTGTTGTAATCAACTTAAGCTACAAATTCCTCTGTAATAAATTTACATATTTATGCAGTGTGCGAACATGGAACTTTGGCAATTTTACCTTGAAAAAATGAAGCGATCGGCGCTGGGATCAGAATCAAAATCGGAAGTTTCTTCAGGGATTGCAAAAGAACAATTTTCATCCAATGATGCTCAATCTGAAATGACTGCTGCATACGAACTTGCTCTGAGGCATGTAGGTATGGACATAGATGCAATGCCACTGTGGGTAGATTACTTAACTTTTGTGAAGGGCTGGCCAGAAAGGCATGGTTTGGATACTGGCAATAAGGTGCCTGAATATATGTCTCTATGTGTTTTGTCCTCTAGACCTTTTTTTATTGTATTCATTCATATTTTATAAAGTAAGTTTTTGTGCAAATATTTAACGAATGCATGGTATATTGATATATAGTAGATATTCCATAATCTGGCATTGTCGGTTACGCAAAAACTTCAGTTAACCGAATACATCACATAAGAGATATATGAATGTACACCAGCTAATGGAGTTGGTGGAGTGGCAAGTCAATCAAATAATAGAATGTATCATTTCGCTGACCGTCGATTTGTGGAAGATCAGTTTGTTGCGAGTTTCGATATTTATTGTTTATGGTGTAGTATCCGTGTATGTAAATGAGACACGTAAGTTGACTTATGCGGAGGTTCAGTATTGGAAATCAGGATATATGCATGAATTATGAATATAGAACTTGAAACCAGCACGATTTGTAAGATGTTTTTAATATAATAAATGTACCTTCATAATTTAAGTCATTGCAAGTAATGAAATTAATTTTTATTGAATAAAGCTACATTTTAATTTAAGTGTAATTCAATTATAGCCTCTGGCTTTAAACAACTATTTTACAAATGCCGTATTTTTTTATACTTAGATTTCACATAGAAAGTCTTGAGTTTTTGATTTTAAGTGTTGAAAGTAAATATGTTTTGAAAAATCTCTGCAGTAATCTCCAGTTTTTAAAAATAACTTAAATTCAGATTCTTTCATCTAATGATAAATGAGCAAATTTGTCCAATTTTTTACTAGATTCCAAGTTTCAACTATTGAATTTTTGCTAGTTTTTTTATAACCATAGCATATGCCTAAGAGGTTACAATATACTTTCTAAATTTGTATTGTAGGTATTGGCTATGCGTAAAGTATATCAGAGGGCATTGGGTATTCCGATGGATAATCTAGATAAACTGTGGAGAGAGTATGAAACCTTTGAGACCGGTAGAAGTGAACATTTGGCTAAAGCAAAGGTATTCCTTCGCAAATGGTATGATTTTGAAATACCAGTGTATTAGCTTCTTGATCAAATGTTTGAGTTCGTAAATGTCTTGGCCAAATTTGAAAATGAGTATGATTTTTTTGTGTTTTTCAAGTTTATTCCAGAAAACATTCATCGATATCAGGCTGCCAAGGCTGTCTATAAAGAGCGAAAACAGGTCAATATATATATATTACTAGTCTTTTACCTTGTTGAAAAATTCAATGTTCCATAATGATTTTAGAAATATTTGTAACTTTAAAACCATTTGGCTGTATTTTTTTAATGAAATTTATGCGGCATATTCACTAACTAATTATCTTACATGCAAATAATGTATACATTTAGCAGTTAAATCTGAATTATTTATTGTTAAGGTGAATTTGGTTACTTGCAAATTTATAATTAAATTTCTAGTTTCTTAGTTCATATTGCTCTATAGTCAACTGAGCCTTGTCTCCTGCATTCTTACTATTTTTTCTATAAAGCTGGAGTTACAGTAACTTAATGAATACTTCTTGTTTTCCATGTACTGTTATATGTATATATTGTTACATTTGTGAAAATACTGCAAAATTTAATATTGTTCTGTGAAAAAGGTGTGGGATTTATGCGATGTACATATGTTGGCAGTTCCCCCTAAGCCAGCCAGTACGAAAATAGGCTCGGAACAGGCAAAGCAACTGCAAGCCTGGAAGAAAAGAATAGGTAGGCTTTTTTTTGCAAAATCGTCATGTAAATTGATTCATGCAGTGTGTTTTAATCGAGGGGAGTAGTAGTAAATTTTACTTTATTGCATGTAAAGAATACGAGAAAGAGAATCCAGAGCGTGTTGACGAATCAAATTTGCGCGATCGCCTGAAACATACGTACACGCAATGCTTATGTTGCATGCGTTTTTTTCCTGAGATTTGGCAAGATATGGCCCAATGGGAATTGACTTCACGTACGGATGGATATAAAAGAGCTGCTCAAGTATATTCAAAAGGTAGAGCACGTTAAATAAGATTGGGATATATGAAATATGCCATTTTTAAGTGATTTATTAGAGATGTTAATTTCTACCATGCTATTATTTATTCGAATCTCCCATTCTCGCAAGAACATAATGATGCGCAGTAAACTAACAAAAGCTACAGCAGTAAGAATATATTGTCAACTAGGCAGTTAAAGCTATACTAGATAAATATAGTTAAAATTGCTATGCTAGATGTAGATGTATGTAGTTAACTAGTCAATTAAAACTAATACATTAAGTATGAATAGTAAAAGAGCTTGAGATGTACCGAAAATCTTGTACACATATAATATAAAATATACTACAAAATAAAAGAGCATCACAAATTATCACTTTCAATAAGCATGACCAATGAAGCTATCGTTGAGTGTGCCTTAACGAAATTCTGCTCATTTTGATTGGTTAACTGGTACGTTTCAAGTAGCTATTATTATTGATGACTTTTGTTTATGTTTGCATTAATGTATGCATTCGTATTTATCCTACTAATTTTGCAGCAATACAAGTACTGCCCCATTCTGAACTTCTTCGAATTGCAAAAGCTGATCTGGAGGAAAGCCGAGGTCGAATTAAAGAAGCCAAGCAGGCATGGAAGGTGAGATCTATGTGCTCACTTATCATTTTACCGAGTTTTCTTCTAAATGTAATGACAGCAATTGGTTTAGCTACCATATATTGATGATTTGAATCTGGCATGGTATAAAGCAGAGATTTAATATTTGAATTGTAGATAGATCAAATCAAGCAAGCCAATCAAATGAAAACTTTTCTTGCTAGTCATAAGCAAATTTGAAACCTAGTACATCTGTATGTTACATGCTCGTAGGAGTATCAGGAGGCTTTTCCTTGTTCGACCCTATGGCACATTATGTACCAAAAATTTATTCGGAGGCAGGAAGGAAAAGAGGCGGCAAGACTAGTGTTTGCAAATTCATTACCCCTCCGAAAAGCAGGGAAGGTAGGCCATGAAGTTTATATTGCCCATGCAAATATGGAGTTGCATGTTAATGGAGAGCCTGAAGTGGTAAGTCGAATCAAGTTTCAACGGATAATGTATAAATGAAATCAGACAGATCATTCTCATTGCAAAATAATTATTTTATATTCGACATTTTAAAGGTACCCTACACGTATTATTCAAAATTCATTATTATTTTTAATCCAGCTCAGAAGGGATTCTATGGATAAGCTGTAATCTTGATATCAAGAAGAAATCCATTTATTTAGTAAGATATAGATAGTATGTTTTGGAATAACAAACCTGTCAGAATTGCTGAATCATTTTGTTATGTTCGAAATTCGTGACATCTAAAAATTAAAAGCCAAACTTTGGACAATGAGATTTTTTCGTATATTCATTATAAATGAAAATTCGCTAAAAGTGAACCCGTTTTATCTTAAGTTTTCTATAAATATGTATGTATGTATTGCTTTTTGCTACTTTTCGATATATAGTAGCATGGAATATCAACTAAGAACCAATAAAATTGATATCCATAGGATGATATCCGTTAAAAATTCTACGTATCTTTTTGTACAGGCTCAACGAGTAATGGAATACGGTATCACCAGGCATGGTGACTTCATTTTGGAACCCGCTTATGTGATGGCATATATCGACGTATTGCTGTTTATGCGCGATGAAGCTAATCTTCGAGTATTACTCGAACGCGTTCTTAGTCCAAATGCTTTACCTACAGAACTTGCACGGCCTATATGGGATCGTTTTATTGAATTGGAGCTTTGGCGTGCATCGGTATGTATGTCTGTATGTACTCGTATTTTGTTTGTACTTTAATATTTATAAATGTATGTTGGCATGTGTACGCATATTTCTCGAGCATATACGTGCATATTCATTTTACCAAGTGATAGCTTTAAGTACACATTTATTCTTTTGTAATATATACAATTTTCTCTTTCATTTATTTTGTACACCATCCTTATAAAAACCATTAAAATTATTAGCACAACCAGTGGCTATCTCTCGCTCTAATATTGCAGTTCAGTATCGCAATAACTAATAAAAGTTGAAGTAATCATACAGTCCATTCATTTTTTACACTGATGGCTAGACTGGTGGGAATTTGTCGAAAGCAGAGGCTATCGAAGCTCGAAGATATGCAGCATATCCAAATAATCCTTCTTCAATTGGTCTCGGGAAGACTTGGCACAGGTTATATGTACTATGGATCTTGACTAATGCTATCTATTAATCACACTTATATAGCCTATGAGTATACATTTGCGAAAAATTTCAAATTTCACTCATAGTATTCTAATCAGGTTATTATTACTGTAGATGATGTAGCCACACATATAGGAGCTATGTTGATATATACATAAATTTATATTATACGTTAGTAGCTAAATTAGTCTTTGGTTGCTTAACCAGTAACTTGATGTTGATAATATAAATGTGCTGTTAATGCTAGCGTTCGAATCCCACCTTTTTCCTTATACCTTTGCCATCAAGTTTAAGTGCCGACAGTAGATAGGAACCAAACTGAGCTATCAGTATCTTCTCAATTATTATTACATTGGGAAATGTAATCGATTTCGCTAATGAATAAATGAAAAATGCTTGTCATTCAGCTCTGCCGAGGATTTAAAATTTAATTATTTTATCAAATATTTTTGCAAAACGAGCATTTAGATTTGAATATTGACTAGATATAAAATGCTTTATTTCTCCCCGTAGTTAAAATTCTATTGCTCTTTTTTTGTACCAGTTTTACAGCCTTATTTATAGGTCTTTTTTTCATTATTCACTTCTAAGTCTATGAGAAATTCAATTTTTTATGAATTTCAGGACAGTATGTACGCACTCTTAGGAGGTTCTGTGGTGCATATAGTTAATTTTGGTTGTGTTTTTCTGCAGATGTATGATATCTGGTGTTCCTTCTACATTGCTTGGTACTCAGGACTTAGCGTTTCTGTCACGTGCTGGAATTTCCACATCAACAAGGTATGCTGCCTGCTTATATTTCTTGAGAATGTATAACATTAGGATAATGATATGCTTAAAGCAAAGCTTGTAAAACACTACATTTTGTACAAAAATCAGAACAAAAAAGTGCTTAAAACTTTTTATTTCATTTCCTATGATTTATTTTGTCTTATTTCAACTAAAAGTATTGGTTTTTATACTAGTTTTACTGTACCTGCACTGATTCCACACCCATGTATAAACTTTCCAGTACGTTTTATTCTCGTAAATTATGCATAGACCTCCTGAATATTTTAAAATGAACATCAGCCTTGCCGCAGAAAAATGTCATAATTTTCAACAAATTTCTTGAGAAAACTGTAATTTAGAATTAGACCCAGGTCTTAAAAAGCTTCACTCGATTTTAAAGTTATGTTTATGTACTCTTTTACTTATTATGTGTTTCCCTATAAATTGACATATTTGGAACAATCTTGATTTGATTCTGCTCATGTTTTTAAATACTGGCTCAGTCTTTCTTTAGGAGCGGATGATGCTTCATTGAAGAAACCAGTCAAGAGAAAACGCTGGGAATCCGCTGACAAAGCTGCAGATCGAATCAAAGCTCAAGAAGGTGATTCAATCGCTGAGCAAACAAGTCTTATATTAGGCACTTTTCAGACGGGGGGTATGGTATACAGCAGTATACCCCCCATGGTACCCCCCTTCTTGCATAAACTATACCTCATGCTACCCAGGCATTCAGGTCCGACATCAGATATCGATACCCTTTTATCAGCTCTACGCACCACTGAGATACCCCCCCAAAATCCGGAAGAACAGAGACAGGATGCGTATTTTTCTGCGGATAATCAAATGCTAAAAGCTAGCGACAATGATGACTTTGATTTGGGTGATGAAAGTGAAGTGACACATCAGCGACCAGTTCATGATGTATTCCGAGCAAGGCAGCTAGCAAAATTGGAAAGTGTTCAGTAGCTGCTAGAGAGCTAGTCATTTGGCTGCTAGTCATTGTGCTGGAGTAGTCTGTAACGCTGCAGTCACAAGATACTCGTCTGTACATTATAACTGGAATTTTTTGAATGGACTGCAACTTTGATATTTCTTTTCAAACCTCTCTCTCGATCTTTCTGCTTATAATTTTTTCATACTATTTTTATTTAATGGTTGATATTAATTACCAATATAAAATTTTTTCAAATTAACATACATGCTTCATAAGATATGTCTATATGATTTTCGAAAAATTACAGGTTGCTTGTTTGGTGAAAAGTAAACATTTTTCATCTTTGTATTCTTATATGAATTTGTACATTTTTAGACTAGATTTAAAAAAATGGATTTTCGGAATGTTTCATTAAAAGTATGATCATCTGATAGACAAATTCTAGTATGCATCTTGCATTAGCACTGAGATGTCTGGTATTTAATTATAATAGTATTTTACATTCAGTTTAAAATGGGGAACTTTATGGCATTATGTATTCCATCTTGAACAACAAATTCTCGTGAGAAAGCTTCTTTTTCAGATAATAGGTACAAGTTAAATATGTATCCAAGAATTAGATTGTGTTGCAATAATATCTGCCCATAAATAATTTATTTCAATTCTAGTAAGAAAAAATTCATTACTTTGACAAAAATTTATGTAAAAAAAAATTCACAGCATCACAGTAGTAGGTAAATAAGTACAACATTGCAGAGTATTGCCATTTAGTGCCTAGTACCAGTCACATTACAAACCTTATAATGCCTTAAACATAAAAATTTGGTAACAGTTTTATTAGTTTCCAAAAGGATTTGCGGAAAGTTTTGGTACTCCTAGACAACACTGTGGAGCTCATTACACATTTCAATGATAGATGGCATTTCAATGTTAACCCAGTCATAAAAAAGCAGTATTGTGGGGTGGCATGTAGCATACTAATTTGAAAAATATTATTTTGGGGAGTAAATCATTAGATGACTCTCTGAAGCTTCATATCAAAATAGAAAGTTTAAGAGATAAATAACTTGATTTGTATTACCATATTTGTATATAAAGTTTGACAATATTACAATGTTCTCATCAATCTTAGTGACACTAGATATGCTCCAGCAAATAAAGTAAATAATCAGTATTCTCACTGATTATATCTTCAGTAGCTATCAACTATGTAATTTAGATCATCTAGACTCAGAATCGACTTGGATATCCTCTTGACACAGCCATTGAGGTAGATGTCAATTTTTGATTAGTTTTTTCCTTTCTTCAGATAAGGTCCCAGCAAACAAATTTAGTTTTTCAATTAGTAGAAATTTTTCCAGTACCCTTACTTTAATGACTTTACAATTATCAACTTATGTAGGCAGATAGGCATGCTTTGCATCCTACTTATCAGCACTTTGCTTGCTAGCACTGCAGGCATTACTAGTACCTGGAGGTGCATGAAGGGCATTGATTTACTTTGTTGAGCATGTCAACTTAACTGGATTAGATTGAGTCCATTAATAAACTATGACCTGCAGCTTGTTTACTTTAGTTTAGAGAGCTAGTTTATTTTATATCAGACAAAAATGTGCATAATTCTAAAATATACAGCATGCTTGGAAGCTTCAACTGGTTGCAACATCCAGGAATTAAAGAAAATTGGCCAAGTTGAGAATGATTATACTTGTGAGGCATTCATTTTACTACAACTAACTAAACATGATAATCGTGCACATTGATTATGCACAGGCAGATGCTTGAATGCTTGCGGGTGAGATGCAATTAAATCATTGATATGGTCTACAATTGAATCATTCTCCTCTCTAGTATGATTGATATTCACAAGAATCATAGGGTGATGCAACAGTCCTTTCATTAACGAAATAAAGCGCTTGTGTGGCTTTCCATCTTTTCGAATAGTGTACTATAATACAGAGGACCGTTTATGGCTTATTCTCCCCCCCCCCCATTGTTATCAACTCTTCAGACGCCTTTGGTTGTAATGGTTGACCTTGGCTGCATCTAGAGAATATGAGAAATTTGGTCTGTGTTGAATTTATAGAAAATGTTGTAAAGCTTCTGTCCGCTTCTCTCCATTTTTTTAATTAGAAAGTTTGAAAAAATATTGGTGCATATTATTCACATTCACCAAAACTATGACAATAATATTTGCGATCTAGCAACGGAATTTGTTGGTCGTCAGAATGTTTTTCTATGAAGTTACAAATTCATTTGAAAGTGCTTTGAGTGCCATCTAACTAAAGGCTGACATTCGAAAAAGATTCTCTTGTAGCAGCAAAAGAAAATCTGTTGAATAATTAAAGTGCTGAAACGTTAATTTTACCTTTTTATTTGGAAAGAATATTTTTACCGCACTTTTTGCTTTCAAATTGTTCTCTTTTTGGCCTTTTATTTTGGTGATATTTTCGTCCTTTTTTGTTCCATTAATCTAATTCTTCACATTCTTCATAATTGATTTAAATTTGTGAAGTTAGCGGCGCCCGCGAAGCGACAATCTCAATGCAATGACGACTGCTAGCAAAACTCTTCCTTAAATTGCAGGGCCTTCATGTCTGATATAGTATATTGTGTACCAAGACGCTTTACTTAATTCGAGTCGTTTTAACCGCTCATCGTCATGCGAATTGCTTCCAAAGGAATTGCAATTGCGGGCCTGACTGTCACAACAGATTCGCTTATTTTGAATATTCAACAGAAAAGCAATATCAGGTGGAGTCTCTCTTATAGTGACTGGGATACTGTCACTTTGATTGTCTATTTTTAAAAGTTACTGACGCTAGTAAATTTTTTATTATGCAGATGTGCCTTACGGCCTTTTTCAGCATTGAGCTCAGACGCGACAGCTCGTTTATATTTATCACCAACGCTAGAGGTCGATACTGAGCTGAAAGAGATGGCGAATTTGCCAGATGATCGATTAATTGATAGTTACACGAGTTCAAGTAATGTACATTTTCGCCTATTGAGCAAAGATGAAGAGGTCAAGTTAGCCAGACTTGTACAGCAGAGAGTGCGATGGGAGGAAATTCGTGATATGCTGGTATGAATTCTTGTGCATCATCCTACTTGTGATTGCAACGTATAATAATAATTCTAGGAATATTTCAGTGGTTATAAGTTCTTTACAGGCTTAATTCGCAAATTTAAGTCACGTAATCTCTAAGTTTTTCATTTTTCATGAACTCAGGAAGAGGAACTTGAAGAAGAACCTAGCTTTTCTGAATGGGTAGCAGCAGTTCGAAGAACTGGCGAGGAAATCACTGATGATGAATTTGCATGTCAATTGAGAGGTGGATATGCTGCAAAGGAAATGTTGATAGCAGCTAATCTTAGACTAGTACAAAGTATTGCCAGAAAGCACAAATCATTTTCTAAGACTAGGCTTATGCTCTCCGATCTGGTTCAAGAGGGCATATTTGGCTTGGTATGAAAAAATAATTTTTTTATATTATTTTTACTTTGAATTGAATGAAATTGCTTAAAATTTCATTTCAAATTATATTGCATCGATATATAGTAATCCCATATCAAATAAGGTTTGCTCCAAAAATACTTGGAGCATTTCCGAATTGTATTTTGATGTCTAATCTAATCCTATGAAAATATTATGGTAAATATTACTTTGGCACTAAAAAGTGGCATCAGAAGTTTACATGAACACCTTACAATACTCATGAGTAAAATTTACAAATGTCTCCAGAAACAGTGTGCAAAATCTTATAAACTTTGTCAGTTTTAAGTCATTTTTGGCATGATTGAAAAGAATGAAGCTAGTTCGTTTTGACACATTCACAATTTATCTGGGGCCGCTTGATATTTTTTAGTTGTAATAAAATCGAAGTACTGAATTACACTTTTTCTTAGGCTAAGGCAGCTGATAAATTTGACCCGGAAAGGGGATTTAAGTTTTCTACATATGCAACCTGGTGGATAAGACAGACAATTATGAGAGCCACTGATAACCAAGGACGAACTATTAGACTGCCTGTGTATATGCAGGTACAAATATATTTTAAGTGCATTTAATCAATTGGCGAATAATCTAAACTCTGTCAACTATTCGATTTTATACAATTTGATTAAAAATAAAGTTGGAATATAAATGAATGCTACATCGAAATAATCGCTAGCATTTACATTCTTATGTATGTTTGAAATATTCTTCAATGCTCAGTTTATTTAAGTGTGTCTTCGTATCACAAGATCATAGCTAAATTTTGAATTTGATGATAAGTTTATCATTTGTCTTTCATCATAATCAATCAGACAAATTGTTTGAAAATGAGTGATTTAGGATAAATTGAGGAGTGTCAGAAGATCTGGAAAGGTCTTACATGACGAACTAGGCAGAGAAGCCAGTAAAGAGGAACTAGCACAGAGGCTTGGTTTAACGGTATGTCATTAACCAATCATCCATTTATTTATAGAAAAGCTTTATAAAAATAATTGCTAATTGAAAAGAATGAACCATGTCTGTAGATTATAACACTGATGGCATTGTGGTAGTTAGACAGGTTCATAAATCCGCTAAAGTATGTCATATTTTCTCAGCCTTTCCACCAACCAACTTCCATAAACTCAACATACTTTTCTCTTGCACTTATTTAATAAGCCAAAATAAATTAAGATCACATCTAGCTTTGTGAAAATATTTCGTGGATGTATACCAAAAATATAAGCATTTTTAGTCAATTGGGTGTGATGGTTGTGAGGATCTACCAAATGAAAAGCAATCGCACGCATAAAATTTCATTTTCTTGAATAGATACCATGAAATTCGATAAAGAAATTTGTTTGTTGGTTTTTCAAAGTGTATTGTGTAATACTAGAAATTTCTCGTAGGAAGAAAAAGTCCAATGGCTGAACATCTGTCAGCGAATGCAGCCGAGGAGTCTGAGCTCACAGAGACACACTGATCGCCGCCCAGATAGCGAGCCGTCATCGGTAAGCCTATAAACATTATCTAGTATAACTTTTCCTTAATATTTACTAAAAGAAGCTTTATTTGAATTCACAGTTGTCCACTCAAATGCCTGTCATCGCAATTTTTGTATTGTATTGTATAATGAACTAGTCATTAGCATCGCTACTTTAAAACAGCAGTTAGAGGTTTTTCATGGCTATACTACCCATTGTTGCAGAAGGCGACCACACTAAGGCCTCGCAATTCTATATCTAAATCAATTTTTTATTATTGAAGTCATCATACGATTACTGAAGTCTTAATTTTTGTATGCCAAGATGACTCTGAAAAGGTTGCGGGTCTAAATTCGTTGGCATTTATATCTCCACGACATTTAGTATGAAACCTGACATACTCAAAGGTTGATGTGTAGGTCTTGTGCATGCTCTTCTAAAGCTATGAGGATTAAATATCCTGGTAACATAAATTAAGCAAATTTGATTAATTTGAGTCTAGCCCAGTCAGCTTTAAAGCATTGAATTATAATTTGTAATACTAGAATTCAAGAAAAGAATAGACTGGTTACATAGCCAGTTTGGAAAATCTTAATATTCAAATAAACTTAGCGGCACTAGAGGGACTTTGGTTTTTTATAATGTCCGTCCGTGTGTCACTCAGGCACATACATCTCATCTCCGCATATTGTATGGCAGATAACTGTAGGCGAAAGCGTCCACGACCCAAATCAAACACCAGAAGACTTCATTGATAAGAAAGAAATGCAGCAGGATATAGAAGATCTTCTTTGCAGGTATGTACTGTATGTATAGTAAACCTTAGAGAATCAGTAGCAATTTATACTACTAAAATATTTCAATGCATCAGATACGACTATATTTGAACAAACTGGACTTTGACCTACGACTTTATTCGTGTTTTTTTGTGTCGCTCCCTGCTATTTATGAATCGAAATGTTTGTTTTCAGAAAAATGCATTTTTCCGATTTTAATTTTTGAAAGGTTTTTTTTGCCTTTTTAAAGTGGAGATATTCATCCAACCTTGTTTACCCTGATAATCCTAGCTGATTTAAGTTGAAGTTTTAGACAGTTTGATGAGGCTCAATGCCGTGAAATACTGACAATGAATTTGAAAAGCCACTCAAATTTAAACTTTAAATCGATTCTAAGTGTAGAACTCTTGATATGATTCACCGATTTTCCATTGCATTGCATGTTTTGATATCTCTAAGTTTTTGATTTCAAAAATTACTCGAGCTCGAACTCAATTAGTGATGCTATTTCTTGAATGGAAAAGAGCACTTAAAATTTTGAATTTTTTGATTGATCGAAGACAATGATGCCATCAAATAATTCCAACAATTAATGTAATGTACCTTCTAATTTGTATAAATATGTACTATAGCTTTTTTCAAATATAGATATTTTTCTTTCTTGTGATTGTGCAAATAGTCTGAAGCCCCGTGAGCGAATAGTACTTCGGATGAGATACGGATTAGACACTGGAGGGCGCCGAGAAACATTGAAGAGAGTAGCCGAAAAAATTGGAATCAGCAGTGATGGCGTTCGATTGATTGAAAATCGAGCCCTTGAAAAGCTCAGACTCCTGAATGACACAGGAGATACTATAGTAAAAATAGCTCGGTCGCATTTTGTGTGATAGTTTCAATCAATTGACCCTAGAATAGATTTTTCTCGTGTTATATATATATATACGATTTTTATAAAAAATTTGAGGTATCATGTACAACATACCTTAAGGTGTCAGTCGAGAAATTATACGAATGACGTGAAAAGTCAGAGAAAATAAATTTTTTAATTTGATTTATATTTATCAGATTTCAAAAGCTGTTAAGAAGTTTTTTTATGGATACCCATTACTGCAAAGCACTAAATTAGATTTATACAGTCTTTTCGACTATATTAAATTTTCTTGTCACTCTAATGAATTAACGTTAAGAGTCAATCATTTCAAGTACTCAATATTTAAATTACGCAACTGCTATTGTGCATATTCAAGCATACTTTAATAAGTATGATAGAAATTTTTAAATTTTTCTGGTGACTAAAATGCAGATATAACATTGAATATGCACACAAGGTACATTACATCACCATCAAGTATGTATCAATTCCCACTTTCCATTAAAGATAATATAGAATATGGAGCTGCGGTTATAAACACATTAATATATACAAATATTTTCCATCTTCAGAGGCTCTGGGGTTAGAAATGGCTGAATAGGGGGGAAACTCTCCAAATATGAGGAAGGACGAGGACTATACACCCTGTGTGTCTCCCCAATCGAACTCATCACTCTCCAAATCAGATTCCATTGGTTTTTCTGTTTCACAATGTGATAGTACAAAACGACATATCAGTAATATTTGGCACATTTGCATAATTTTGAGCAAATAAAAATTTAGTCATCACTTAGATTTCGCATCAAAAATTTTGGAACATGAAGTGATTTTGCTTCAATAATTTTAGCCAATAGGATTTTACGACCATTCAAATCTTCGAAAAAGGTCAAGTAGATGATAGGAGAAATATACAGCTCCGGAAATATTATGTCCTAAATTTTATCGTTTCAAGCTACATTTTTTCTCTGAAGATTATGATGCATCATAATCTCTTATTTCAATGCTGTTTCTTTCAGCTTTTACTGGGCTTTTCGTTTCCAATTTCACCGTTAAAAGAATTGTTAAAAAGCCATGCAGGCGAATTTGGTGCAAAATATTGCTGAATCTGCAATTTTCTCTTGATTAAGGTATCATCTAAATCTGAAATGGATATGCCTATCGAATTGAGTATATTGACATTGCAATACGCTAGATGTCTTTCTAACAGGGGTTCTAAGGTCATATATAACCAATCAAAATACCTGTTGAAATTCCATGTTTCAGAGTAAAATTTGTGCTGAGTAGAGGGGAAACGACTACTACACTACCCTCTAGACCCCCCTCAGAACTACTTCCAATACTCTGTGGTGCCTATGTAAAAAATATACATCAATTATTACCACCATATTTAAGCATTTCTATCTTGTACATGAAAATCTTGTTGATTGAATTTAAATTAAAACTTTTTATAATTATTAAAAAATTAAAATATGCATCAGCATACATATATATATAGTTTTAAGTGATTGATCTTACACTATGAACACTTTCCAAAGCAACCGTTTCATTATTCATGGCATTGGTACATGATAGGCTCATCATTTCAGCTTTCAGCCTATCACATTCCTTCGAGAGCACCTAAAAATATTCAAATTATTTTAAAGCACATGAGCTAATTTATGATATATTTCTCTCCTCAAAGGAAAGAAATAGAATTATTTCAAGTTAAATGCTATACGTATATATGTACATAATTCGGAGTGAGCGGCTTTTTTTTACATTGTAAAATTCTAAGAGAAATTCGAAAATGTTTTTTTCATTTTAAAAGGTCTGTATATAATATAATGCAATAAACTTTAGATAAAACAAATCCGCTTTTAGTGAATTTTCACTAAAAGTATTAAATATAGAACTCATATTATGCCAAATTCAGCTTTATATTGTTGGGAAAATGAATGAATTCGGTGGTCCCAACAAATTCTTTCTATCCAAAGTATTAGATACATTGATAGTAACCTGTACTTCTGCACTCTGCTTTTCGAGTTCTTGCTGAGTGGCATTAAGCTTTATACGCAACACTTTTGATTCATTTTTTGCATTCTGAAGCTCCTCATCGTGACACTTGGCAATTTCCACAGCCCTTGCATTCATCTCAGATATCACTTTTTGTAAACGAATACATTCTACAATTTGCAAGCAACATTAAAAACATCAAAATAGCTTCATTGTAAATTCTAAAATCTTTACTTGAAAGAATATCAAACTTATAAACTAATTATACAAATTACTAACCCAAGTGCTCAAAATTTTGGTCACCTAAGAAAATTCAGTCCTTGTAAATCACTCTACAGATATCTACAGAACACAGCTCTTCATTAAGTGAATCGATTTGTAAACTGACAAAAATATTTTATTTAAATTTTGATAGTAATAAGCTATTTAAATTTTTCCTTCTGGATTTCATTTGAAGTATATCCGTATAAATCGCCTTGTTGAATAATGTAATTTCATGGTAAGATATAAATTGCAGAAAAAATCCAAATAGTCAGTTCATGGAATACTACGTTCTAAGAAGGCAAAATTTCTTGAAAATTAAGCATATTTTAAGTTTTAGTTTTTACAATTAGAGTCTATAAATCTACCTTATGAGTATAAGGAATATTTAATAGGTTAATGTGAATCAAAAGTATCATTGAAAGTCATATTTTTAATCATCGCACCCTGAATGCTGCCTTTTTCATTTTTTTCATCCTCTGATGGAGTAACAATAATGGAGGAGTTTGATAGCTCAGGTTCTTGTGCTTCAAATTTTATTTGCTCTCTCTGCTACAAAAATTGAAACTAAAAGTTGAAAAATGAATTTTAATATGTATATTTTTTTTGTTTTTCTAGATAAATAAACACGATTAAAGACTTTACATTTGTCAAAAACTCTTATTATCTAAAAAATTAATTTAAATTTCCTTGTTCATTATTTGAAATAAGCGCACAGATAAAATAGAAGGAATGCAGTGAGCACGATGCCGCAAAATATAGTATATTTCGTTTTGATTTTTAAAATAAAACATACGTTGACTATATCATCTTCATCATCTCCCCAGTTCAAATTTTCCTCTTCTTCTTGGGCGCGTGTTACAGCTTCTAGTACAGCCGATTCCTTCTTATTCAATTCATTTAGACGAAAAAAATAGCGAAACCAGAAATATTCATGGCTCACTTCCTGTCATTATATGAAGGTTAGCTTATCTGTCATGGACTTCATTATTTCCGCAAATTTCTATGATGATTTGATGTGTTTAGTATGAGCATTTGAAATATCTCAACAAATTAATTGTAATTGATTAAAAAATATTACATGATTGAATAAAAGTCATGTACTTTTCAAGTAATAAGGCGAAAAAACAAAAAGAGGCATTGTTGAATTGTAACTTTATAGGTTTAAAAATATATTGATTGATTTGAATAGTAGTTATTCTTCATCTGAAAATTTAAGCATGTTAACAGCAGAAATATTCAAATTTTTCTCTCGAAAAATTAAGAAAACATTAGATGCATTTCGATTTATGTATTTTGAAAATATTTAATTGCATGTAGGACTTACTCTTACCAAAGTCTAGTTTAAAGATAGGAATTTTTATAATATTAAATATGATTTCGCTTGAATACATAGTTGGAAATTTACAGTTTCAGGTAAAATAATTCAGCTACCGTAGGAACAAGGGTCGCGTACAGATGTGCCATATTTTCATCCTCTTCTAGCAGGTCATCCATTTCATCTTCCTGTCGCTCACTGGTAAGATCTAAATTTGATATAAATGCTTGATAGGAATTGTAATCCCCGTCACTTATGTCAACTGTGTAAGTTTTCTGATCTGCACGTAGGGCCCGTACATTTGCGCTCGCATGACGAGTTACTGCAACACGATTATTGGGTCCATTTAAAGATTCCTGAATATAAAAATATATCCTAATGTAAAATTGCAACTTTGAGCCATATTGAAAATATTTGTAGTTACATTGAATATATCATCAATGACAGACGCAGCTTGGACAGCATCCTCCTTGATTTGAATAGCTAGTTCTGTCAGATCGCGTTTGATAAAATTCCACATAGTGAAAGTGGTCAATTCGAAGCTGAATACTTTTCGATGTGCTGCATTATAATCTGTGCTGTTGAATTAAGGATAAAATAACAATTCCCTTCGGCGCAAATATTAAGCAATATTACGTCAGGGAAGAAAGCTCATGTTCTTAATTTAGAGTATAATCAATTGATATACTTATATATTGCACAGAGCAAGATGCCACAGCCACAGCCACAGCCACAGCTTCGAATAGCGTCGTTATTACCATCACTCACGGAGATAATCTCATGTATTCCAAGTCTTCGATTTTCCCTTGTGGCAGTCACTCACGAGGTAGAAAGTTTAGTTCTCAAAATTGAGATGTAGCTGATCGTTTGATTTATCGCATATTCTCTTTTACAGTGTGATTTTCCACCTGAAATTGTTGACAAATGCATGAGAATTACTACCAGCCATATCAACCCACATTTGTTAACTCAATATGAAATTGACAGGCGAGTAAAAGGTTCTCTAGCTGTTGGACATAGTCTTTACGAACTTGACGAGGTGCGATGACATATTAATATTTATCGCATTTTTGATGACTGCAAAAATATTTCAACAATTTTAAATTTTATTTGGTACCTTCTTATATTCTCAGGTAAAGCTGCACGAGGCTGATCCCTCGATAGTTTTCACTCAGTCCTTGTGTGATGTGTGTGCCGTAAGTTTCCCTTCGGTTGTTGGAGTATGCGCCCGAGTTCTTGGTGATAATCCTCGGATAATTAGCATAGGTATTGATATTATTATACATGCATGTTAAGCATCATATTCTTAATTTGAGGAAATATTAAATTAGCTCTCTGATCATTAAGGAAATAGAGCCAACTTGCTTATCTGATGTGATTGCGAGTGTCAGAACTGTTGGAAGAGAGACAGGATGCACAGAAGAAGCTAACCAAGTTGCTCTTAGTCTCGAGGAAGGGTTTGAAAAGATTAGATCTGCAGTTCAGGGACTTCAACGGCCTAAAGTTGCATTTTTGGAATGGACAGGTTATGGATTTTTAAATTTTTTCCATCCAAAGAATTTTTCCCATTCGAGTTTTTTAGGAATTGCAGGGTGCATTGATAAATATTTCAAAGTAAAAATGCTTTATTTCAACATCCCAGCTTTATTTCCTTAACCATTGCCTGGTATCCGAGATTTATTGGTATCGACATAGCTTTGATATAAAAGATAACATGATTAAGCAGTCCAAAAATTTTACTCTGCACTAAATATATGATTCAACTATATTATCACTATACCGTAAATACCTTTTCTGAACTAAATTTTCAATATCTTTAGATCCTCTTTTTAATGGTGGTCATTGGATACCAGATATCCTTGATATTGCTGGTGCTAATTACGATCTTGCCAGGACCAAAGAGCGAAGCGGTGAGTTATTTTCTTCCTAATTATTTCATTGATTTATAAGTATTCATATTTATTGATTTTTTTAAAGATTTCGCTAGCTATGCTTATTTATATTTGTTTAGTTAATGCAGACTAGAATAGTATACCAGCCAATGTGTGAACATGCTATTATAAAAATTGTTCCTAGAACAATTCTATGCTGAAGCTGTATGCTTCAATTTATATTATCAATTTGTATTTTCCTATCTTCTCTCTTTGCCTTACATCAACAACTACTATTTAAAAATTCAAAGTTCAAATCACGCCTGAGCAGCTTGCACAATGCAATCCCGATGTTATACTTGTTGCGCCATGTGGGTTTGACTCTGAAAGGGCACGAATTGATGCATTGAACCTTTGGAAGTTCAATTGGTGGACCGAATTGCAAGCTGTAAAAAATGGCAAAGTGTTTGCACTTGATGGAAATGCTTATTATGCAAGGTATTAGACAGCTAAAAAAATTTCCACATAGTAAATTCATAAAAATACTATTCGTATATGGTGCTACGTCTAGACCTTCGCATTAAGCAACTTGAAATTGCAATTGATCAATACGAAGAGCATATATATGTATGTAATTATTACTGAAATTTTTAAAACTCTGATAACATGGAAAACTAGCATGGAAAACTAGCAGTGCAAATGCTGTAAGATAAATTTTTATTGTGGAAATAACTAATCGTTCTCGCACAAGAAGGGAAATTTGAAATCATAAAATAATATTAGATATTGCCGATGTTTAGTTGGGATGAAATTTGCAGTGAAAAGTCAAAATCAGTTTATAAACTTGGTATAAAAATAATCTATGAACAGTATCATCCATCAATAATTTCATTCATTTGAATGTGTACAGAATGATTTGAACCATAATTCATTCCAATTTTGCTTGCAATAAAAATTTATTGAAAAATTTAAAACTTTTTAACCTGATTTTTCATCCTCAGTATTTGTTTTCTTTCATGATGAAGCATGTGCAGCATTCCTTGCTTTCAGTCTTAAGTAAAATTGAATTTTTTTTATGACTGGTCATATCCTTTAATGTATTTTAATTTTTATCCTATTGATTGGATATATTATTATTTTGCTTAGGCCTGGTCCTCGTCTATTGCAAGGCTGCGGTATAATAGCTCGACTGCTGCATGGCGATATCATAGCTGACTCAGTTGGTGAAGATATTGCCCCTAATCATTGGAAAGTTGTCAGTCCTGTACAGAGTTAACACATTATAATATCGTAAACCTTCAAGCACTAATGCCTGCATTACTTCATTTCCACCAAGGTATAATGCTTCTGGTATGATTAATTTCAAATTTTTCATTGAAAAATATTTCTGGCTTGATTTTGTGCATTGTTTTAGATAGAATAAGATTAAGGGCTTTTTCATTAGTTCATGAAGCTTTTTAGAAATCAACTGTTTTGTACTGTAAGGGATCATTTGAGACTACTGTTGTGTGCATATATATTTGGCAGGGATTCTAACATCAATTTTTCGTAACTACTTTTGATTTTTTCGAAAGCATTTGTTTTGATTTTGTAAAAAATCGGATATGATAGGAAATCAATTTAATTTCTAAGTTGTAATTTTAAATCCTGACTGTCATGACCAGATCTGATATACAAGAAAAACTCAAAAAACTTTACTCAAGAGCTGTACTCTGACTTATTACATTGAACCCACCTGGTTGAATGGCATAATTCAATATCAAAACCTATATTTGCTAATTACTTACAGCTGGAAATCAAATTTAACATTTACTTCCTAATCGTCTTCAAAGAGCATAATTTCACCACATATTACTTTCCAGGAATCTGGGTAGGCAAGGTCGAATGTAAATGCAGGCAATTTTGGGAGCTGTGCGTACCTTCGTTCTATAGTCTCAATGCTGGATTACAATGCCATAATTCAAAAAAATTTAAAGCAGGAGAATTACTTTTTCATACATATCACAGTTGATTTTTGACGACTTGGAACATCTCAAGCACAGACTCAGTAGCTATATTGAAATTTAGAATTATTGAACAGAAGTAAAACATAAGACTTGTTAAAAGCTAAATCTCTTGATACTTAGTTTTCATAAATGTGGTTGAAATCATATAAAATGTCTATAATGCATCAAAATTGCACCAAATAACGTTCACAAATTCATAAAAAGTAATAAAATACCATAAGGAGCTTTGAAAACAATACATAATGATTGTTATATAGAGTACTGCGGTGTAGTAAGGAGAAAAATAGGGGATTCCTCGTTGCAGTGTTTCTGGACTTTGCATTACCTCCCTCCTGGGCAAAATCATTTGAAATATTTTGATTTGCGCTTAATTTACTTCATTGTATTAATATTCGTGTAGCAAAACAAAAAAATTCGTAATTATTTCAACGGTACAAATAATGCAATAAATACTGAAAGAACAAAGTTTGCCATTTTGAAAATACGACCATTCTATGCATGCCACGTAAAATACCACCACAGTAATTTCCTGAATATCACCACCAACTGCATTCTTCAGTAGAACGTGTAGAAAAATATGTCAAATAGTAATTTATGATGACTGATGGCCAAATCAATGACTGATGCTGTTGTTGAATAACAAGCTAACATGGAACATGAACTATATTTTAAATGGCAAATATCCATTGCATGACAAAGAGTGAAAATATATACTGGTGGAAATAAAGTATGCACTTGATAAGACATAAACTAGTAGATGGAGAAGGAGGGAAGTGATCAGAATGCAAATTATACTTAAATGTAAACATAAAAACAAATAATGTACATGATTTAGTAAGTAGCATAATCACAAAAGGGTGATGCTAGTCATGCCATCAGTCTCTAAAATTGAAGTGGCCTTATGATGGTCAACTACCAGTGGTATGAATTTAGACTAGCAATAATATTTTATTTGAAGATATCAGCAGATAAGAACTGAAAGAAAAAAAACTATGATTGATGTTCCAGGCCATTTTAAAATCAGAGGGTATCCAGCAAGGCAAGATTAGATGCCGAGTTGCAGAAAAAAGACTGAATAGGTTAAGATTAAAACAAAAACAGAAAAAAAACATCCTAGTTTTTGCTCTGTAACCGAATTGTATAACATGATATGTTCAAACCCAGAAATACAAATTCCTGACTCTTTTGAAAAGCTGTTTGTTATGACTTATCGTACAATGAATAAGACATGGAAACGCAAAGAATACACAAGGTACCAACAGGAAAGACATGGATATTAATATCACTTGATTATTATACAAAACCTACAAGTTACAACTTGCGTGATCAGAAGTGAATTCCGATCAAATCTTAAACCTGCAATATTTCTCGTACAACCGAATCTAGTCGATTTCAGCCGCAGCAATCCTAAAACTGTTAAATTGACTGCAGTTCTAAGCTTATTTTTTTGTAATATTTTTGAAAGACATTTACTGTTTATATTTAGAAAAGTTTCCTATGTAAATGTCAAAAATATCTTTAATGGACATTGCTAAAAACCAGTAACTGGTAAATGTAAGCAAAGTGTAACGTAAATTTTTCATCAATAGTTTTTAGCATACACTGAATGATAAAATTTACAAAATGTTTTGTGGAAAAAGTTTTTACAGCAGGTATTTTGAATGATTCATTTCAGCATTTGCTTAAATGAATTGTGTTTTAATCCTTTTTCATCAATGCTAGACAAGTATTTTGTTTCTATTAGGAATGCAATAGTCAAAACGCAAGAAAAAATGGACAAGAACCAGCACAGATATGTTGCATTTAGTAATTTGCGTTGATAGAAGTGAGGACATTCTATCAACACAACAAAAATACATGCAGGCTAATTATTCAGAATGTGTGACTCTCCTTGAACTTCTATTTGTGTGATTCTCAAATCTTGAAATTGTACAAATCTTCTTGAATCGTAGAATTGTACAAATTTTTTTGAATTGTACCGCAACTACAAACTGAATTAGTACTTTAGGAAGTTAATTCCTAACAGTTTTAATAAGAAATTTCAACAGCGATTGCTTCAAACTTATGAAAAGTTATATTATCATCATTTTATCTTTTGCTTCCACATCAAACCTGCTGTCACAGATATTCACATGCAATAAGTCTCATATAAACCTAGATTCAATTCAGCACTGCATTTACTACAAGTACTTTTATATCTCAAAATTACTTTTTACAAAATAATTTTGATAATGAAAACATCAAAGGGGCTGTTTGCTGGTTCAAAGCTCTGACAAATGTTATCATACTAAAGTCTGCTAAACTAGAAATTTTCTGGTTAATGGCAAAATATCATCTGGATTTGGTATTTCAATTAACAAGACTGTGTTTTATTCTTATTGGAACAAAAAATTGTAAGGAATTGTTATGCTGCGTTACTATCTGATAGCAAGATTTTGGACATATCTGATTAGAAGTACCTAATATTAATAATCTACATCCATAAATCATGTTGCGAAGATCACTCTTTGCAACTTATCAATCAATAAAGAACTGTAATAAATTAGTCTTTCTTTTAATATATTTGGAAACTCAACGTTTATTATCTATTTCTTACAGTTTGCAAAGAGTATGGACTTACAAGCAATTTTGTTTTAATTGAACAACTTAACAAAAGAAGCGCAAAAATTTAGAAGCAAAGTTGTGGAGCAGCATGAGGAAATTGCAAGTTTAAACAGTGAGATATATCAAATAACTGATGCCTATACTGAACTGGAAACCTCACAAAACAATAAGATTCTAGAGCTTACAAAACAACTGAACACAGCAGCACTGAAACCCCATAATGTACAGACAGCATGCAAACCTCAAATTTCTGAACCTGAATTTTTCTATGGTGACAGAAAGAACGCAAGAAGTTTTCTATCACAGTTGAAGTATTCTTTCAACACCCAACCATCAATTTTCAGCACAGATCAGGCAAGAACTTCATTTGCAGTGTCCTACTTACAAGATTCCACATTCACTTGCGTTACCCCACATCTAAAGACAAACTACTCAATTATTCGTAATGTCGATGATTTTTGCCAGTCTCTTTTACTAGCTTTTGGTGACATTGATAGAGCTCAAGAGGTAGAGGAGTATCCTAAATGTTTGACAAGGAAATAGACTAGCTGCTCTCCTGGTGTTGTAAGTTCAAAAGCTTACTCTGGAGACAAAATGGCCTGATTTAGTACTTTTTGGATTGTTTCATCAGGGCCTTAGTGACTCCTTAAAGGATGAAATTTGTAAAGTTAAATGTCTTTCTTCTATTGATGAATACTGCACTCTAGCAGTTTGTCTGGATAACAGACTTACAGAATGCAACAAGGAAAAGAAGAACAGATCAACATTTCCTAAATTCATCAAACAGAAAACCCCTACAATGAATGTTCAAACTAAAAATTATGACTCTATGGTTATTGGATCAACAAAAACATCCATATTGTCAATCAAAGACAGAAGATCAACATCAAGTAAAGGTAGGAGGCACGGTCAACAGAGACAGATACCCTCAATTCAAAGCAGTAGTGGTAGTAAAAATAAAAATAATCATGTTGGAAAAGGGTGCCCTGCCACCCCTATCCGTAAGCCAAATAACTTTCTGTTCTACCGCTAAAGAAGAAGCGGCAAGGCCCCAAAGTACTCTCCTATATACCTACCTACGGTCCAAGGACACTTGTTGCCATCACCTTGGACCACACAGTACAACACTGCCTATATATGAAGCTAACTATAACCAATATAAGCCAATATAAGCCAATCTAAGCCAATCTTGGATCCTACAGAGGACATCAAGGCTTCTTTGGGATCCCATCAAAACACAAGAATGCAGACACCCATGCATGCTCGAATAAAAGCCTTGGTTGATTGTGGACCAGATTTGAGTGTAGTATCCAAGGCTCAACACCAACTAATAGGAACCAGAAAATGTCCATTAGAGTGCCCACTACAGCTAAAGGCCATGGATAGAAAAATACTGAATTCTGGTATTATAACTACACTTTCATCTCACTAATACATGACAAACACCCCTTTCATTTTAAATTCTATACTTTCCTGCAAACTCGTTGTTCAATAATATTAGTATTAGATTGGTTGAAACATTTTAACCCTCAAATTAATTGGAAATCTTTTAAATTGACATTAACTGAGGAAGGCGTGCAATTGCACAAATACACTAACCCCCTTAATACATTATTTGAAAGTGTCTGTGAAAATGGTACTACTGTTAAGACAGACTCAAACCAATTCTATCATTTTCTACTCTCATCTACTTGCACCAACACCAGTAATATTGAACTTAATTTTGATAAGCCCACAGAATTTGTTGAACCAATTATTCCAGAAATTCATGAAACCCGCAAAACTGCTGGAATACAAGAAATATGTTGTATTCTCTAAGATCAAAAGTGAAAGTTTACCCAAACACTGAATGTTTGACATGAGCATTGGTATTAAACCAGATAGAATAGTACCATGGAATTCCATTTACCCCCCTGTCTGTACCGGAGCTTAAGGTACTTATAGAGAACATTAACGAGAACCTGAAAAAGGGCTACATCTGCCCATCCAAATTATCTGCCAGTGCCCCAATCTTTGTTGTAAAAAAAACAGGAGAATTAAGGCCAATAATAGACTGCTGTGGCCATAACATAGTTACAGTAAAGAACTGATACCCCCCTTCTCCTGATTAATGAGTTAATCACACGTTTTATGCAGTCAAAAATATTCACAAAAATTGACCTTAAGGGCACATACAACTTAGTACGAATAAAAGAGGGCAATGAATGGAAGATAGCATTTTGATGTTCATTTGGACACTACAAACACCGCGTCATGCCGTTTGGCCTAACAAATTCCCTGGCAGTTTTCCAGTCCCTGATGAATGATATATTTTATGACCTCCACAATATCTATTGTGTTCTGTACCTTGATGATATTCCGATATATTTTTTAACTGAGGAAGATCATAGATGCCATGTTCAAACTATGTTGCAAATGCTGAGCAACAATTCCCTGTATGCAAAATTGGAAAAATATGAGTTTTCAATAAAACGTGGAATTCCTGGGTTACATAATCTCAGATGTTGGCATCAAAATGGACCCTTAGCGTACAGATAGTATCACAAAATGGCCTGCTTAAGCAAAGGTGAAGGAACTTCAGTCTTTTCTTGGGTTTGCAAATTTCTACCATATGCTTATTTCCAACTACTCAGCATGCATACAGCCCATGCTATGCTTACTCAAAAAGAATACCCTGCATAATTGGACCGAAGCTTGTACTGCTGCTTTTAGCCAACTAAAAAATGCCTTTCAAAATGGAGACACATTAGTACATGCAGATACCACCAAGCCATTTATACTAGAAATGGATACATTAGAATATGCTTCAGGTGGTATTTTATTGCAAGCACAAGGTGATACTTGCAGACCTGTTGCATTTTACTAGCAAAAATTAATGCTGGCGGAAATTAATTACAAAGTTCACAACAAGGAGCTACTAGCTATTGTTGCATGATTCCATCAATGGCGTGCATCACTTCTAAGCAATGAAGAACCAATCAAAGTCTATTTTGATCGCCATAACTTCCTGTACTATACATCAACAAGAAAGTTGAACAGACATCAAGCCCAATGGTCCACCTTTTTAAGCAATTTTAACTATACCATTATATATTGTGCAGGAAAGGATTGTGTGCAGCCAGATACTCTATAGCAATGTGTTGACTATGAGCTAAAGGATGATAATACACAAGTCAAGATACAAGACAAAATGCTTCTTGGTAAATAGCGTTTTCTCCTAGCTGATACAAGGATACAGCAAGTATCACTTCAAAATGCAATTATAGAACAACAGAAAACTGATCCACAATCTAAGACATTGAAGACAAAGAATACTATCATAGCTGTTGAAGACACATAGTACTATGGAAGTAAATTATTTGTACCCCAATCCCTTGTACCAGATATCCTGAAAGAATGTCATGATACCATTCTTACTGGACATCTGGATAGTTGCAAAACTTACCAGTTAGTTTATCATACCTATTGGTGGCCTACAATGAGATACAAAATTGGCAATTATGTACAACCCTGTGATGTATGCTCCTGGGCTAAACCTATACATATGAAACCTGCAAGCTTACTTCACCCTCTACTCATTGCCCCTCATCCATGGTACTCCATCTCCATGGACTCTATTACCGACTTACCCTCCTCTCAGGGGTACAACTTTATTCTTGCGGTAGTAGACAGATTTTCGTAATTGAGCCACTTTATTCCTTGCAAAAAGACCATTGATTCAAAAGAACTGTCAACATTGTTTATTGAGCACATTGTTCAAGTGCACAGGCTTCCACATTAGATAATTTCAGACCGAGGTCCGCAGTTCAACTCACAATTTTAGCATGCAATATCAGCACATCTGGGAACTAACCAAAGTCTTACAAGTGCATTCCACCCTGAATCAGATGGTCAAACAGAAAGGACAAATCAAACACTCAAACAATATGTACAGATTTATTCAGACCCAGATCAGACAAATTGGGTTGATAATTTGCATCTAGCGGAACTCACATATAACTCAACCTATCATGATGCTATCCAAAGATACCCATTTACTGCAACATATGGTTTCAAATCCACTACAAATTTGGACACCATGCTACTTCCAGATACGCTTCCAACCATTGAAGAATGGTTAACACAACTTAACAATTAACATGTATTAATAATGCTATAGCTAGAACATAGTGCTAAAACTATGAAAAAATATGCAGATCAACATTACCATTTGGTTACATATGAAGTGGGAGATCAAGTATTTTTAAATTGACAAAATATACACACCAGATAACCATGTCAAAAACTTGACTGAAAGCAATTTGGACCGTTCAAAATAACAGAAAAATAACTCCCATGACATATTGCTTAGAACTGTCCACATCTTTTGGGCAAACACACAATGCTTTTCACATCTTGCTACTATCAAAGACAAAAGAGAGTATACTCATTGGGCATCTAAGCAAACCACCTTCCCCCTTATTAATTGATACTCAAGGTGTCTCATACTGTTAGGAATCAATTCCCTTAGAGATTAATTCTATTGTATAGCTGCAGTTAGTTTTCATTCATGACATTCCATGTAAATTGGCTGCATAGATATCTGTAGGGTTATATATTTTGATGTGTTGATAGAGTTAGTTCACTTCTTGTCAGGATACTTGCCAGTCTTGCTATCTCTTTAAATTGCTACAGCATAACTTCTCAACTATGTTCGTAAACATTTGTCTATGTTTGTCTGTTTGCCTATATTTCGCCTACACCTTCTCTATAATTTTCACCCCTTTTACCTCTTTGCTCCTTAAATTCCAAACCCTTTATGTCTGCACCTTTGCCAAAATTTTTTATGGAATCCTTTGTGTACCTACTCTGCAAATAGCCACGTGTCACCTTTCTAATGGTTACTTGGAAACTTCTTGGATTATTTTCTACAACCAGTTCAATATACAAAAGAACGATTCTATTTTCATCATGCTCCCTAGAAATTCTTCTTTACCATCTTCAAACTCCGCTTCAACTGACTGGATATTATTCCAGAAGTTGTCATCAAACTATAATTCTGCTTGAATTGGCCTTACTATCAATTACTCCACTTTACTCCGTTTTATTTCCACCAAAGACAAATTCTTAGAATTCTTTAAATAATTCTAGAATTGTCACAAGCTTAACAATGGAAACTACAGCATTTACATATGGAGTAAAAGATTTAGCAAGATTCACCGGAGAGCAAATTTCCATGGCACCTCAAGAGGGCATACCACAGGAGCTAAAAGGGACACATTCATTTGTTCAGTCTTGTGTTTATGTTCATTCTTCTTAAGTTTAACAAAACTATTATATTTTATTAAATCTTTTCATTGCTTTGCTGTTTGCCTGCCCTCTACTGTACATTGGACTTTACCCACTAAATTTTGCTACATCATTCAACACAGGTACAAGTACTATATTATACTACTATACCCTTCTTCTTTAAATATCCACACTTCTATCAACATAATTAGTGCATGATAAATATACACACTTCTGTCATAGTTTCCTGTGTTTTGTTGTTTCATGTTTCTAACACATATGAAGTTGAAGATATTTTAGGTGTTAAGAAAATAAAAGGAAAATTGCATTAACTGATATCACGGAAAGGGTATGGCACAGAAAACAACACATGGAAACCCGAATCAAACCTAACTGACTGCAGAAAATTATTACATTGCAAAGAGTCACAGAAAAAGCCAAAAACTTGTTCTAGAGGGGGAAATGTAAGGAATCTCAATGCTGCATTACTATCTGATAGCAAGATTTTGCACACATCCAATTAGAAGCAACTAATATTAATAGTCTAAATCTGTAAGTTATGTTGCAAAGATCACTCTATGCAACATACCAATTAATAAAGAACAATAATGCTCTAGTCTTTTTTCAATTATATTTGGAAGCTTAATGTTTATTATCTATTTCTTACAAATATTTGCTATAAGCCTCTGTTCAACATTTCATTGTGAATGACAAAGTGTTCACCCTAAATAGGTGCATCTTACATTCTTTTTTAAATGCAGTTTTCTTTTCTTACTATGGTAAAATTTTCAACTAAAGATCCTTAAAGTATCTGATGTCAAATAATGGCCCATTACTGATGCGATATTCACCTGATGTTTGAAAAGAAGCACAGCAATGTCATTTATTTCTTGTGTATAACTAAAACCTGGAGCAGAATAAATAAGTGAATAAACAGGAAAACCATGAAAATGATTGTAGTTTTAAGCTATGCAGCTTGAAGATATTACAGTAAATTCATCTGTTCATGTCGGTAATGGTCTACTTGAATTGTAAAAGCTTTGAAAATTTGTTCAATTTCTTTCACCCTCTACTTTTCCAGTAAAAAGTTAATTTGAATCGACCAGGGTATTGAAAATGAGGGAGGCAGTGCATAGGTCATAATTTATCTAACTGAATTGTACTTTAAGGGATAATGCGAAAATAAGTAAAGTTTTAATACTAGAATTTATGATTTTACCCCAGTTAGGACCTAATACCAAAAAAATCGAAAATAAACTAAATGGTTCTCATGGTTTAGAACCGTTGCGTGTTACCTGTAACCTCTTCTTTCATACGCAATGACGTAAAAAGACAAAAGGCGAAAGGCAGATATTGCTTGTTCTCTCTGATGTTAATTAATATGCTCAACAGAATAATCAATATTCAATGATTCGAAGAAGTCATTTCGTATCCTTCTCGGCAATACCTAGGTCAACTGTCGCTCGCTCTGAAGTTGAAAAATTTAGCAACATTCAGAATGCTTGGTGGAATCCGAAAACGAATTCTGGCGTCGGTCCATTGCATAAGATGAATTTAATAAGAACAAAATTTATTGCAGATATGGTACCATTAAAGTCGTCCAATATAGAAAAATTTCGCCCTCTGACAGGCTACAGTTGCCTTGATGTTGGTTGTGGCGGGGGACTGCTCAGTGAATCACTCGCAAGATTGGGAGGAAAGGTTGTTGGTATTGACCCCTCTGGGGAGAACATAATGATTGCGGAAATGCATGCTAAAAGTGATCCTTTGACCCGTAATATTTTGTACCAAGTTGGAACAGCTGAGGAGATAGAGAGAAGTGGAGAGCAGTTTGATCTTGTGTGTGCATTAGAGGTGGTTGAGCATGTTTCAGATGTCAGCCTTTTTCTGAAAAGTCTTTCAGCTCTAGTTCGTCCAGGCGGTTACCTTGTTATAAGTACAATCAATAGGACAATGAAGGTATAAGAGTATAACCGAATGATATTCAATATATTTTTGTTTTTCATTTCTTCAATGCAATAGCAATACAAGGATTTTCGAGCCCTAACGAATGATATTTAGACTTGAAAAGAGTGCAGAAAATGATACTGCCATTTTGGATTCGAATGGATTGCAATATTCAATAAGCATATTTATTGTTCTACACTTCACTTATAGTCTAAAAAAGCGAACAGAGTATTGCTCGAATTTAATTCCATCAAAAAATATATTCAGTCATTTTTCAGCAATAGGATTGATATAACATTTTTATTTGCTTGAATTATATTTACATGACATACCTTTGTTGATCATTATGCCCCCAAAGTATAAACTCCAACGTACAAAAATATAATTTCAATGTAAGACCATCATGTTATTAGAAAACTATGCAACTTTTTAGAATTTTTGGAATTGTATTGAACATTTGGCTTATACCATATATTTTCAAATTTCTTCTTGAAAACAGTCATATGCTATTGCAATAATTGGAGCAGAGGTCATTACAAGGGTATTGCCATACGGTACGCACGATTGGAACAAATTTGTGACACCACGCGAGTTGATGGCACGTATGCGCACTGGTGGTTTGAAAATCAAGGGCACATCAGGGATGACTTTCAATCCACTAGAATGTTCATTTCAACTGAGCAAAGGTGATTTAGATACGAATTATATTATATGCGCTCAGAAACCTATACCATAGTTGTACATACATACATTTTTCGAATAGATTCTTTTTTAGTGTTTAATATCTCTTGAACTTGATCAACACAATCTGTTTAAATTTATTGAAATAAGTCTAATAATTCTATTTAAAAGATGTTTATTTATGAATCGGCATGAGGCCAAGTAAATAAATTTGTCAATGAAGATGTTTCCTCGAGTTTTTCTACGATTCTTGTTTGTGATAAAAAATGTAGTGGATTATCAGGCCTATAAATATATTACATTCGACTTGTTGAAATTGTTTAATGTAGTACATATCACTTCCAATAGTAAAAAATGTAAGGCAGTATATGACAGGCATAATGATTAGAAACCATGAATTAAGTGAGTGCTGAAGCAACAGTTGGATCGAACAATTATTTTACATTACCAAAATTTCAATTTTGGCGTAGATTTCTATAGTTCTGGCTTGAAAATATTTGATAAATTTTTCTATTGCGAAACTTGCAAGTCGCCCCATAAGTAAAAATTATATTCTATCGTGACTATAAAATTCTATTAATAATGAAAAATGTGTGGCAGAAATCCAGTATTGAATGTAACAAGGTGTCTATCCATGAGAAGTAAATAAATTAAACAGAAATTCCTCATCATCAAGTCAGCAGCTAAACCTATTAAAGTGTCGGCTGGAGCGATTTCGACAAAAATATTTGAGTGCATTCATCTGTGGTATTTTCTTCAGAACAGCTCTTGGCACGAGCAATTTTCCTCAAGCATGTATGGTTAAGTGAATGAGGCAATTCAAATATTATATCAAAACAAAATCAATCTTGATATTAACTCCCAGAAGCCAAGCACTACAATTGGATATACCAGTAAATACCCCAAGTTGGATGCTCGACTGCATTTGTGAACATCCTGGGTCGGCTGCAAGTCATTTTACTATAGGGACATTCAAAGACTAAAACTCTAATTAATGTGTACTGATAAATGAGTAATTATTCAACACTATGAACTACTTTAAAAGGCATCTCTAGTCAAGCCTGCATTTATCCATACAAGAGCATTGGTAAATATATCGCTAATTTCATCCTCTGATATTTACACTCTAGTCAATTGATTTTTTTCAAGTTATTGTTCGGAATTAACTTGTTAACGGTTAAACTCATATTATAGCTGTGGAATTCTGTTTTATAGCAATTCATTGTTCTGCATATTGAGATTCTAACTCTATGGCATGTCAATGCTGGATTTTGGTGATGGGCTAAGTTCAGGATTTGTGTGTTGCTGTGAAGTATGTTCACTTCCAGCAACACAATTTATGTCTGTGTAAATATACTCTTTGCCCTAGTTTTGAGTCTTGTTTGAACACATTCATGACAGTTACGCTGGCAATTTGATTTTTTTAAAATTACCTCTAGGTACATTTTGCTGCCATTACATATGCATATTTAAAGTAACTATGCAAGCATTTGAATGATGAGCAACTAAAAAATGCAAGGCCACAACAATATCCAGTCTTTCTTTTTCAGTTTAAATACAGTTGCAGTTTAAGTTCCTCCTAATTTGTGCCTGTTGTTGACACACTCTAACAATATAAATTTTAAAATGCAACATTATATTTGGGTTTTTGCACCAAGGAACTGCACAAAGATAATCAAGTAAATAGCTGTCCATCTGCCAGTTACTAAAAGAAAAAAGTGACCCATTGCATCAACTGTAACAAGGCAAGTATAGATAGAAGGTAAGGTAACAAGGTTAAGCAAAGCAGAAAAAACTTTATAAAGTTCAATATGATAACATGAACTGAAAAATGTATACTTATTAGAAAAGTCTGTGGCCCAAAATGATATTGCATTCTGAAAGCAGCAGTGTTCACAGACATTAAAATAATTGAAGTGATCATTAAATTGTTGCAAGAAAACTAAAACTGAGGTTGAAATTGAAGTATATCAAAGATGAAAATGCATTTCCAACAGAATTTAAATCTCCACAAAAGCTCACTGATTTCATTGTACCATATCAAAAGATTGAAGGTATCACGTTCTGAAGTGATTAAAAGTAACAGAGACTGTTTTGACAAGTTTAATTGAAGAATCAAGCAGATTGTTTGATTTAACACTGTAAGTTGAAGAATTAAATTTAATTTATTATTAGTCTATTACTTTCAAAAATAAACAGGTCATAAAGTGCAATTTCAAATCATGAACAATATAACTTGTAGAACTACAATATTCCTCATGCAACAAAGTTCCCTACAGTTAAGTTTTAGTAAGAAAAATGGTGGACCAGAAAGTAAAATGAATCAACTACATCCCACTTTCTTATGGTATGGAGGGAAATATTTACTTGAAGCATAGCTAGTATAGAGTTGAACAATAAATAGATAATTGAGAAGCAGTGACTAAAGCATGTTCATTTTAATTAGCTTTTAACATATTGAAAGAGCAAACTTATGAATTGGAAATCTATATGAACTACACACAGTATTTGGCTCAGAACTGAACTGTCTTCCAATTTAAAGTCCTTGAAGATGCAAGACCATTAAATACTGAAGCATTAAATTGCACAAAGTTGATTATAATGAGAATATTTTAAATGCTCTCCCATACCAAAAATACTTGTTCAAGACTTTAATGCTTTGAATATCTCCATATTTTAGTTTTTTATTACACTGAAATCATTAAGGGTTGATTTTACCTAAATTTTATTCTGCCAAATGTAAGAACATGTGGCAAACATGGATGAAGAAGAGAATATTAGTAGGTAAATTTAAACAAAAGAAATACTTGAGAGACAATGGCTACCTAAGCAGAAGAATATATGAAAAAAATTCTTAAAATGATTTAAGTGAAAGGGAGAAGTTCAGTTTCTTTTAACTATAACTGTGGATATGACCAAAGCAATACTGCTATACAAAGTGATATTGATGAAATTGAGATGCATCTTGAGCAAGAACAAGCTGAGAGGCACAAAAAAAACTCATTGGGTGACCATGTAAGAAAGGATTTTTGTAAGACTAAAACAGCAGCATTACTTGATGATGAGTTGCTTGCCCCAGTTCATTGATAAAATGAATTTAAGCACCCTGTCAAAGATTAGTTTAAATATTTACAGCACAAGAAGATAATCAAGTTGTGAGAGCAGAAGTAGCTCAAGTAGTGTAGGAGAATTCAGCAATATCAGGCAATTAAAACAAATACTTGCTACAAGGTGGTTGCCTACTTGGTGTAGCAAGCACACAAATATCTTGGTTTCACCAATGAACTTGCAGAAAGGAGTAAACTAGATTGCCAAGAGTACATTAGTCAACAAGATAGAAATGACAAATAGTCAGTATACATTAAAAATACTAAGTATATCATCACCTGGTAAATCTCAGAATCAGGGATGAAAGTAGTGAATTTTGATTACTTCAGAGCTATCCAGTTTAGTAGACCAATTGTAGAGATACTGCAAAACAGACTGCTTTGCTAAATAAACTAAATAGTCTCACCAATATTGCATGATTTCTGACAAGTTCAGGAAAAAATGAAGTAATTTATAGTTGGCTTAGGACAGAATTTGTTATGATCTTTGTGGACAGAGACTTTATTTTATGTACAACCAATGTAATTGTTGGGAACATGAAACACAGCTAAGCACAAGAAACTTTGACAGAAATATGTGTATTTATCATGCACTAATTGTGTTGATAGAAGTGAGCTAACTTCAACACAGCAAAATATAAAACCCTACTAGAGTATGTTTAGCCAATTTACTTGGAACATCATAAATGAACACTGACCGCAGCTATTGAAACAGAATTAATCCCTAAGGGAGTTGATTCCTAACAGTAATGAATTTCAGCATGACCTAGTGGTGCACCAAGATGATGTTGCCAATTATTCTCAGCTAGTACGCAACACTCAGAGTCTTCATCCTTCTTCAAAGTCAGACTAATTTATGGTTGGTCAACATGATTGTATATGCAATAATAAGGCATATGTGTGAGCACCAGTTTTTGGCACTAAGTTGTGGGGGTAGTAGCAAAAAATAGAAATTTAACTTTAGTAACAGCTTCAATGACCTGGTAGCTGGCAAGCAGGAATTATAGTTGACAGCAAATCTTGATTGCAAGTTGACTGCAACTAACTGTAACAAGGTGTTCAAAATACTGGGCAAAAGATTAATATTCTTGGCAATGGCATCACAAACCAGCTAAAAGAGGCTCTTGTCTGTAAAGCTGAATTACGAAGTTGGATATGCCGGAGGAAGGGTCATATGTAGAAGAGTTTTTCCAACAAAAAGAATATTAATCTGAAAGCTCAAGCAAAATACTTGACCAAATATGTGTGGGATTCATTTCAGAGATTACTATGAAAAAAGTAGTAGAGCAGGATTGACGGTGGATTTTAAAATGATTACTGAGATACATTAATAGAGGTAATGTAATGCAGCGTAAAATAACCTTGACATGGGTAATGCTGAAAGTTTAATGGATAAGAAAGCTAATTCTTAAAATATATATAATATTGTCCATCATGTTCCTAATCATAACAAGATCACCAAATATTTAATTCAAATCCATGTATCATATCAGATATTGAAGTGATAGCTCTGGTTAATTCTTAGTCACTTTTAATGCTGTATGAAATATTCTGCAAGGAAAAAAAATTTTCATCTCTTTTAAACACTGGAAGATTGGGTGGGGCATTTGAGAACCAGGAGATCCAGCACATAACTGCTGCTCAGCAAAAATTCAAAAATGACAACATTTGTTGCAGATCTCAAATTTTCTTCATTAAGCAGCAGAACTTTCATCATTAAAATCAACATCTTTGACATGTTAAGTTATCATTCAGTAGCAATTCTTGTACTTGACCCAATCAATAGTTGGAAGAGAATCAAATTGTAGGGATGAAATTTACCCAGCCAAAGACATCTAAGCAAAATATTAAAATGAAGAAAGCAAAAAGTTTAGTTAAGCTGAAAACTACTTTCAGAAATTATTTGTCACTATATGATTCATGCTGTGTCTTTCCTAGTGCAGAACTGCAAATTAAGGTTGAATTAATAAATCTAGATTTGGCTAACCCTATCCAATTCTATACCATTTGCTTAAGAAAGTAAATGTCAGAAATGATTTATGGAAAGTAAAAAGTTGAGTGGAGACAGGTAGACTACAAAATAAGTGATGCTTTTCCCTACAAACAAAAAAGAAGAGGTTGGTTCTTGCAGCATTTAATGCTCTTTGAGAAGCTGAGTCAAGTCATTCTGCAAGAAAAAGAATGAAACTTTACTGCCTTACCTAGACATTGATTTGACTAAAAAAATTAAAAGCCTTGACATTCTTGCTACTGCACAGATATGTTAATCCTAGATTAATGCTGTAAATCAGTAAAGAAATACAATTTTAAATAGTTCATGTTTTTGAATGTGACAGATTTGCTGCTGATGCATAATTTGGGCAATAGGAAATTTGGAAGAGCAGCTAAAATTCAGCTCCAAAAGACATATTTTCCAAGACAAATTTTCAACAGAATGCATTCAGAGGGATGAGTTTAATACTAAGGTTTATGATAGTGTTAGAAATGTAAGATGCAATAAAAACACAAGAAATCTGTGATAGGATGTGTATATTGTTACATCCTAAATTATGTTGATAGAAGTTGTAACTTCTATCAACACTGCAAAACATCACTTACTGAAAGTTGTTCTTATAACCTAAACTGAAACTTGTTCTCATAGTCTAAACTGAAGCTTCAACATAGTATCAGGAGAAACGTACCGCAGCTATAGAATAGAATTAACTCCCTTAGGGGTTAATACCTGATGGATAAAAAATATTATGGCAGTATTTGTGATAACAAGTTATTGAAAATTGAGGAATATGACCAACTGAAAAGAGCAGAGCATACTCTGAGAAGATATGAAATGGATATAATTTGTAATGAACTTTAATTCTTTGAAAAGTGGTAGCAGCATAATGGCCAGGATGTCAAGGGCATACAGGCAAGTGTAAGACCTGTATCCAATTTAATCCTATACAAGCTTTAGGGCATCTTATGCTAAATGAAGTATAATCATGGCATTACAGCTAATTCGATTGTATCTCTACTAAACAATAGTACTGGAAAAACATCCATATTAGTTATGATCCTTAAATTCATAGGTTTAGCCACTTTACGACTAATTTTAGAAGAAATGAAAGTAGTTACAGTTTGTGGAAAAGGCTTTTAAACTATATTGTAAATTGATTGTGTATGATCAATAGCATTTGGCAGTGATTAAAAACAGCATGTTAATATAGTGGCAAATAGATATGTATGATCAATAGCATTTGGCAGTGATTAGAAACAAAATGTTAATATAGTGGCAAATAGATGTGCAAAACAAGCTAACCAAATTAATTCTAGTACTTATAAAAAGTGCCATAAGAGGCAAATTTATATATGGCAATATTGCTGCTGACAAACAAATTGTCAAGGAAAATTAATATCCACAAGTCTACAAGATTAGCCTTGTTTGACCTTATAATTGGGTGCCAGTGAAATTTTCATGACAAATTAAACTAAGTTTTAAAAGTAGACATTGATTGTGAGAAAATAGAGCAGAATGTCAATGAATTTTGCAAGAAACAGTGCTGGCTTTTAATAAAGTTTGGCTCTGAGTTTGCAGAAAAAAATAGTCAGCGCAAAGAGAAATTTAAAATAAAGTTTAGGAAAAGTTTTTAGCAGCTATATGAGGTAATTATCATGCTTGTACAAGATCTCAGTTGAGAGTAAAAGTGGGATATGATGTACAAAGGATTCAGTGTGGTTGCAAAGTTGAATGACAGAAAAACACTTATGTATTGGCCTGACCACCGTATGGAACAATTGTAAGCTGCACTTTTCAAGTGAGCAGCTGAAGTTAGTATCATCCAAAGTTGTAAGAAAGTAAATAATAGATAGTAAAGAATATTCATTTGAGGAATATCAATGTAGCAAATGAAATGGAAAGATTATCTAGAAAGCTAAAATAATTGGAAAACTGCCTGAAATTTCAGCAATTGGAAGTGCATCAGTGTGTTGTGGACATAATCAAGGATAACTTGTTGCTGACAGGGGTTATTAGAATATATTGAAAGTGATGACTTGCAAATCAGAAAAGTTACTTACGACCAGCTTTCCTAGATATAATTTAGCTGCTCATGACAGGAAAATCATGCACTATATTTGTAATGTGTGAAATTTTATGCCTGGAATTTATCGTTTTCATTTATCCTCTTAAGCTGGGATATATATTTTTGTCAATCCTGAATAATCCTATTGTTCAGCTAAGCAACAGCATAATTTGGTTTATTCTGTAGAACTTCACATATGAGCATCAAGGTGCATTGTTTTGTAGTGCACATAGTTTAGTTTTTGATTATAATCTATAAGAATGCATCATATTTTTGGCTCAGTAGGAATAGGAAGCCAGTTTTGATGTGTATTATTTAGTAAAATAGATTTACAAATGTGTTTTTCTGAAATCATTTCCATTTCAGTGTGTGATCTAGAAGCGAAGTATAGTTTAACCTTTCACTGCACCTTATTAACCTTTGGTCACATTGTGCAGAGTTGATAGTTAATGTGGGCAAATTAAGTTATACAGTGGTTGAAAAGCCTAAAAAGTCTCAAAAAGGCAAAAAAACATAGCTCATTTAATAAATATATTTTGTAGAGAACAGTGCCTAAAATAAAAATATTTTTTTCCTGACAACTTACTTCTATCCACGCACTTCATCTTATAAAGGTTCTGCATCTTAAACAGTCCCAAACAGTAATACATTTCAGTTCTGACCCAAGTACCACAAGAAGTGATTTGAAAATCACGAGCCAAACCACTGAAGCTGAGCCTTGTCCTACCCTGGATAATCGCATCGGAACAAAAATCAAGTGATCTTTTCAGATGCATACTTCATTAACATGTCCATATAAAGTAAAGTTGCAGTAAAGAGAATCCAGCAATTTGAAAAGAGTAACCATCCAGCAACAGTAGCATCAAGGAATATGTCCAGTAAATGTACTGTTGAGGTAAAAACCATCACATAATGTTGACATTACAGTTACTTTGTAGTAAAAATCCAAGATTTGAAATGTCACGATGTTAAGTAATTACTCAACTGAATTACATTGAAATCTACCAAGTTGCACATCTCTTTAGCCCAAACAATTTGTCATCTACCACAGAATGTTCAACTTAACAGGATTTTACTATATTCTAAATGAGGTTGCTAGCTATCACATCTTAAACACCAAAAATCCTTATACCATATAAATTTCAATCTATTACCTGAATCAGTCAATATAATGGAATATGTATTTTATGACCAGACTTTAGGGCAATGAATATATGTCAATCTGCCTATTAGTTAAGAACAATCTTTTGTTTTCATTCTCTTTCATATGATTCCACTGCTTTCACTGAAATTTTACAGAAGTGAATAATCTATAAGTTAGAAAAACATTATTTTTCCGATGTTATCACTCATCAACATACATATGAAATAACAAAGTTGATTTCAGAAATTTTCTATAATGAAATATCTTTGAAAAAAATAAATTTACAAAAATTGCAATATTATGAAGAAATTATTAGGATTAAAAAATATGTAATTTAAAGAAACTATTCTCTTTCTATATTTTGGAGAAGTTAAATTATTTATTGATATTCCTTAATATCGGGTAAGAACTAATCTCTTCTAAGCCCATCTACTATTTATTGTGGGAAGTTCTTCTAAAATATCATAGACAAATTATAAGTTTATTTTGTCATCTGTATATGCAACCCTTCCATTTCCAATGATAATTAAGGATTTATGGACCAGATATTACTTATTAATTTAGATGCTCATCTATGATTTCAGGACCATGGATGGTGTTAAAAAACACCGGAGTTTTCTTATACACCCAATAATGCACGTATAATACATAACTGTATTTAAACTAAGCTGACATGGTCGACGATTCCTTCTTTCCAGCAGCAGATTTTTTTGGCATAAGCACGGCATGCACATTTGGTAGAACCCCGCCAGCGGCAATGGTAACATTGCCGAGGAGCTTGTTGAGCTCTTCATCGTTTCGGATCGCTAACTGAATGTGTCTAGGAACAATACGAGTTTTCTTATTGTCGCGAGCTGCATTACCGGCAAGCTCAAGGATTTCAGCGCAGAGATATTCCAAAATGGACGCGAGATACACTGGTGCACCAGATCCAACTCTCTGGGCATATCGGCCATTCTTAAGAAAGCGTCCCAAACGACCGACAGGAAACTGCAAGCCAGCTTTAAAGGATTTCGATCTACTTTTTTTTACTTCCGCACCACGTCCACCTTTTCCTTTTCCTGCCATATTTTGAATTTTGTTTAAAACTCTGATTCAGATGACTCTAAGTAAAATAATGTAAGAATGAGTTGTTATAGGAAAGATATTCCAGTATTTTCTGTATTAAATTACAGTTTTTAATTAACCAATGAAAATAAAACGGATTTCCATCCAATTTTTTCGACCAATGAAAACCATACAAAAAATGTAATCATTTTTTACCGCCATTTTTTTTAAACTCAAAGGACGCGAATCCAGAGCATCGGAGAGAAAGTGATTCATTACGAAAATAAGTAAGCATTTGTAAGTTAACAAGTTAGAATTATGGCAAAGATTCCTTCCAAGATGGCTGCTAAAGCTCCCAAGAAAGTGGGAGATGTTAAGAAAAAGAAGACCAAGCGTGTCGAAAGTTTCGGATCTTATATTTACAAGGTGCTTAAGCAGGTTCATCCCGACACTGGTATTTCCAAGCGCGGAATGTCTATCATGAACTCTTTCATCAATGATATTTTCGAACGCATTGCTGGTGAGGCTGGTCGGCTGACTCGTTACGGAAAGAAGTCAACTCTTTCCTCTCGGGAAATCCAAACTGCTGTTCGATTGATGCTACCGGGTGAGCTTGCCAAGCATGCTGTAAGCGAGGGAACCAAGGCGGTGACGAAGTTTTCATCTGCTTAATCTAAGAAAAGTGTTAAATATAACTGGTGTTTTTCAACACCACCCTATAAGTGAAATTGTAAATGTATTTCTATAGTTCCGTTACTTTCTCTTCATTGATATCGAAAGAACTGTCGTTTCGTGCTTTTACACTGTTGCAGTTTTAATTTGCATTTTAATCTTTCGGCATTTTTCCGTTTTAGTATATGATCGAAATCATGTTTAGATCATGAAATTGACACTTTGTTATCGTCTGATGTCACTATCCGCAACACGTCTAAAATACCAGCAGTCGAAATTATGGCTTATCTTCTTTGATTCTAATAGAAATATTTTGAATAAGCCGCTGTTAAAGCTTTACTTGTAGCGTTCACTAATTAATTTAATAGCCGGTTGAAATGAAATATAATCTTTTAATTCACCCTGGAACATGATGCTAGCTGAGTTAAATAATGTTAACATCAAAATATTGAATTTCTCAGCTTTGAAGCTCGCAATATGATTTTAAAATCAATGATCTCATACGATGAGAAGTAAATTGAATAAGTTTTATGCATAAAATCCTGGCTAATAATGCTTTTTCTACCAGGAAGCATGGGGAATAATAATTAGAACATTCCTCTAGTCGCATATCATTTTTCTTCTGATAAGTGAACATTATTTTTAAGATTGGAATTTGACTTGTGATGGCAATGTTCACAATAGAACTTCGATAATAATTGGGTCTGATACACATTTAATTTCCTATATTTTTTTCTTGAAGAAAATCATTCAATGGATTTTAGATACTTCGCGCATGAACAAATTCAGTAGTGAGATACATTGAATAAATAATCATATTTTTAACATTGAAGGTTAAAACTAGAGGCTCAAAGCTATGAATTATAAACTATTTCTACTTCAAGTTTTTTTATGATTCATGAGACTTAGATAAAAAGCATATTTACAGAATTGACGGGTACATAAAATTTTCCAAGGACTTTTGTACAAGATATCGTTAGAAAAAAATGTTGCAACAATTTCCTTGACATGTGAAGCTACCGAATAATCTTGAGATTTTGGGGGCACTTGACATTAACAGCACGCCAGTGCGCCATCTGTACACTTGGTGTTGCAGAAGTCCTCCGTCCAAATTGAAAAATTACATTGGTGAGGTTGATGAACTTACTGATAGAATGTGGCAGTATCCATTTTTGATAAAAATAAATTTATCTAAGTAAAATTAGAGAGCGACTGATTCAAATTTAGTTTGCTGATTTTCATGGATTGTGAGGATGAATATATTCAATACAATTGGATCTTAATTTGAAAGCAGCATTATCAACTAATGTACAATGGATTTGATATTTCACTAAGTTACAGTTGTAATTATGAAATTAAAGTGATTTGATTCATTTTAAAGTAATCCTATCCAGTTGCATTGGTTGTTTATCGAAATTGCTGTCTAAAAGATTGTTTGCATATTATGTTAAACATCAATGCATTGCCAATATTTTCATTTTGTGAAGATTTCATAAATGTTTTTTGTCTTGAGCAATGTAGCCATAGTACTAACAGATTAATTTGACTTGTCATCTCTGAGTGCTCTGGCATTCATGCTCTATCTGGAAGATTCTGTACACTTTTGACATAAATATTGAATTCATCACAAACTTGATGCATTGGACAAAAATCAGTTGGTAGCATCAAATTGTATGTCTGTGCCATTCAAGTTCGAGAGGTTGAATATCAGTAGTGTTCTAGAATTCCAAAAAAAGGTACCAACTTAAATCCATCAATCACTCAAGACCTAAAAAAATTTTGAGTTTTGTAGTATGAACTTGCCATTAGTTGTACAAATTCACCAAATGTATATGATTCATGTATATGTGTATTTTTGCTAGTAAATTTATATGCATGTCGATATTGATCACCCATCCATTTTTGTATGAAAAATCACATTTTAGCTTGAACTGTCCTTTTTTGATACTTAAGCAAGGTAATATATTAGTGCATCTTTTTTCCGCAAACTTCCGAATTTTAGTTTTCTGAAAAAATGAACTTTTTACTATTTTATTGTTACTCTGGAGTCCCTGTCAGACTGAACTTTGAGATACAGCCCTTATATCAATGATATAACATCACCACAACTTAATTATGCACAATGAACTTATTATACCTGGGATGTTGGAATTCTTCCAGGATAAAATTCTAATGCTTTTCAAGTTTCAATATTTCTTGCATTCATCTTGAATGCCAAGAGATTTTCTATGGAGTTACGTCATTTAACTGAAGCTACTCACTTTATCTACTTCATTCTGATGTTTACATAGTCTATTATACATGGCAGAATCTTACAATAATATTATTTCTTTTTACTTCCACTCGATTTTGATTCTCACCTGTAAACATAAAACTATTGAAAAAAACTTTGAAAAGTTTTAATTTCTACTTTCTGAAAAAAACTTTATTTGTTAATATTGATTGGCCGAATAAGGGCCAATCAAAAATCTATTTTTGCATGCCATTCAACTGCTTCCAAATATTATTTAAGCCTGTATCAAAACTTTAGCTTAGAAACTTGAATGGCATCGCTGGTTGAGACAATCGCTGGTGCGAATTCTGGTCTCAGTAAATCGTGGGAGGTATGATACATGATGACATGATGCGACTCGACCACCTTATTGCCTTGCATTGATAACTGTGACTCTCTAAATCATTTTATTGATACTGAATACCTCAAGTCTTGGGCCGAAAGTTAATTTTTTTGCTCTAGAAAAGATTGCTTGAAGTAAAGTGAAAAATATGTTTTGTTATTACAGACGTTTCATTGGGAATTTTCATAAAATAATTGTCATCACTCATAAATGTTATTTCTAACTCACTGAAAAAGTCGTTCTAATTCTATACTTTAAATATTGTGTAAAAGCCCCTAGTGCCCTTGTCGTCCCCGATGGAAAGATCAGCGCTTAGAACTTCTAATCCATATTCGAAACTGATTTTACAGGTTTCAAGAAAACATACTGGCGCTTATAGTGGAGGATGCGCGGAAATCAGCTCAGATGGTATTACTCTGGCTTGCTTGTACAATGGTGATGTGTCATTCTTAAATATTGACAATGGACAAGTAGAGAAATCGCTTATGAAAGGTATGCATGAAAAATATAATAGGAGAGGTCTACAAGAAAAATTTTGCAGTATTATTTAAGAATATATCGTGGCCCAATAAACCCTTTTTTACGCAACAATGCAAGTTTCTAAAATGCACATAATTTTTACTTTATTTTTTGAAAATAACTTATTGCGCGGCTCTATTTCTAATCGAAATATTATCTTTGAACGTGAAAACTTTCAATGACGATGGATATATATTTCAGCTCTATAAGATAAGTTTGTAATTTCAACCAGAAACGATGGCTTTTACATATGTATATATACATATATACTCTCTTTAACAGGTACAGATAACAATTTTGATGACGAAATTGAAGAAATAGTATGCTTTGCATTACACCCAAGTAAAAATGAAATAGTGACAGCTAGTCGAAATCTTCTTTTGAGGTAAATTTGTTGTGTACGTTTATTCAAAAATAGTTCTTTTGCTTACTTTACTATTATAAAATTAAGGAATTACAGTTGAATTTTACGGTATCCATCAAAACTGTCTACAGAAAACGTTGGACATAACATATTTACTTTTAATGAATTTTCGTGTAAAGCAAATAAACGAACTACCAATAGCGTGTCAAAGTCCAGCTTCAGAAGCTCAGATTAGCAACCTGATTTGGTGATCCTGACAAATTTGTTAGATTCAAAGTTTACTGTGCTTTAAACAACATTTCCTGCGTAATGATAAGTGATTTTGCAATTTGAATTGGAATCCAAACTAATCGAAAGATAACTTCATTCATATAGCCCTATAGTCATGTTTTCAGCTTTAGTTTAAAGCGGCAAAAAATTAGCAAATCGAATTCAAACCGGATGGGCAATTTTATTTAAGAGAAGTTATTGAATTACAGGGAGTTCATGCATATCGAAAGTATAATTCATCTTTCAAAAATTTAGATTTTAGATTGTATGCTACATAGGTTGCTTACGAGAGTCCTAACCTACAATCGCCTAAAAATGCGGAATAAATATTTTTCTTATGTCACGAAAATGTGATAAAAAGAACAGTTTCGAGGCCACGTTAGTTACATATTTTGGGATGCTTTTAGGTTCAATATGTTAGTTTATGTGGTTCATCTTTATAATATGGCAAGATGACTATGCTTAGCTATATTCAGAATGCATTCCCAAAACTGATACCATCCATCGCACCAAGAATAATGAATTGATCGAATAGATCGGAATAGAGATATTGATAGGTGCACCAGCAATCGAAATGTCATTTAATGGACAATCAATTTATAAAATACCTACTGAATATGTATGCATTTGTTTATATGTAGAAAATTTCCACCGTTCAGTGAAAGTTTTAGTGCGTCAGCACTAAAAACCTGTCTAAAAATTGTGAATCTTTTCACGATGTCTAATTTTCAGAAATGTTTGAGATTGTTTCTCACAATATAATGCGATTTTTTTATTGTAAATCGAATATCCCATCATCTGTACAGATTCTTTATACATAAATTTCTAATTATTTCAATTTTTTTTGTGTTTCGTAGAGTGAAGACCTTTAATGCCTTTTTCTGCATTGTTTAATGTTGTTGTAATTTTATATGATGCAGACATTGGGTGATTGGAGACAAAAAGTGTAAGCGTTCGATCCGTGCTCATGACGAAGTGGTTCTTTCCATGTCCTACGATAGGTTATCTCATTTCCAGTTTTGATAAATGGATATATATATATATATATATATATGTATGATACAACTACATGTTGAATTGTATTACTAATATTAAGCAGTTGTTTGCAAGTGACAAGTATCCATCCAATGTTTTCTCTTGCTAAGCTAGACAGCTTGAAATATGTATACATCTTATAGTATAAAATAATTTCTTTTACATTTTCTACAGTTTTTTAAGTTATTTTTTCTTTTTAGACTTTAAGTAGAGCTTAAATTTAGTTGGCGCATTATTTGATTTGCTGAAAATTGAATTTGATAGACATTTTTATACATCGGAAGGCTATATATTCCTTCTATAAAAAATTCATTTCTATCCCACTTTGGAACGGTCAGAAACATACACCAGGTCTAGTAATTGAATCAAGTTAGAAAGATTCCCGAGTCAATTAGTTCACTTGCCGTAAAAATTTAAATGAAAAATAATTTAAAAACAGAGGAAATTGATACTATAGTAGAGACTGAGAGCTGAATTTAAGAGGATAAATTGTTTATGTGTGTGTCATATAAAAGTAGCTTATCAAGCTGCGTAAAAGTCATGTCTAAATACGTATCATGATTCAAATGATAATCCTGACTCGTATCGATACATGGATAATGCATATTAAAAAGGAATGAAATACACGGCGAAGGCAACAGTAATAGGCGGCAAGCTAATGTATATAGTTATGATGAAAGTGGTGGAACTTTTTCATGTTGTTTACAAGCAAATTCAATAAGACATATATGTATACATAAAGGAAAAGTTAAATACATTAAATTGGATTTTGATAAATTTTCACTTCCCAAGTATAAAAAAAAGTCATATTGCGCCAAGTTTAAAGTCAGATTTATGGATTTACAGATATAACAGATTAATTCGAAGGTCCCGACAGGTTCATTGTGTCTGAAATTGACTGTCCTATAATGTAAACATATGTACGTCAGTTTTGTTTTGTTGAAGCCTTAATAGTTTTGAATTGAATCTTTTATGTATATTAATAAAAAAATGCATGTACAGAACGGGAACACTATGCGCAACTGGAAGTGCCGATCGTACTGTTAAAGTAAGTTTTATTTGAATTTATGCATAAACATACCATTATTTTTAAGATGTCCATTTTGTAGGTTTGGGATATAGAAAAAGGCTATTGTACCCATAACTTTATAGGGCATACCTCCATAGTGAGTTCTGTCGTATTTCATCGCGACCCAAAACGACTGTTGCTTGCGAGCGCTTCAGAAGATTGTACAGTTAGGTAATTTTAACTATAATCATTGTTTCTTTTTTAGTCAAGATTCAAAGGCATCTTAAAAGTACCATCGCTTCGGTTGAAAATTTAATTGTACTTTTGTTTATTTTTATTTTTAGCACAATTATTTTGTTATCTAATAATACTCTAAGATACAGCAATATCGTTTACTAGTTTAATTTTGCCGATATTTTTATACTGAATTCGATGAATATATGTATGTTATATTCATTGTAAATAATTTTCATTTAAGGTTCAGCTCCATTGTTTATGCAGTTAATTCAGTAAAACAGGTCAAATAGATCGGTTCTTAACTTCAAATCAAATCATTCATCCTTGGTTCAAAGAATTGCCGGAATAGGTGTAAATTACTGTTTTTTTATCCGTGTATTAATGAAAACTCCCTCATTTCATATATGGATAAATTAAATTTAATATTGTGCTCAATTTGGCTCTTCAAATTTAATAGAACAATTTTGATAAAGCATTTCTATTGGCTCATAATATTTCAGTGTTTTGAGAGATTTGTTTAAAACTATTATAAAAGAAGAATTGCACTATACATTATTTCATTATCACATAGCTGAGCAAAATTTCTGAATCTCTTATAAATTTTCCACCATTACAATTTTATTTGTGAAAAGTGGTCTATATTTTTATGTGTGTACGTGTAGAGTACATCAAAAGAAGGATTTTAGCAGTAAATATTTCACTTGCAAAAAAAGATTTGAAAGGACGAGCACATGCTTTGGTGACTTTTTGTTCATTACAAGTTTGTTTATTTTTGTTGGGAAGTCAAATTTCATAATAACTTTTAAAGGGCAGAAAATAAATAATTAGTGGCTTATTCTATACTTCAACTGTTTCTGAATATCTGATATAGGCTATGGGATCTATCATACTCTAAATGTGTGGCAGTTCTAAAAGATCATTTATCTGTTCCGAGGGGTATAGAGTTTATGATGGACGGATGGACACTTGTAACGGCTGGAAGAGATCAGGTATGTACGTGTACTATGCAAAGTGTGAAAATTGCTCAATTTCAATTTTAGTGTGAAAAAGAGAATTTCGAATGTGCTAAATTAGAATCAAGCAACGAGTTTATTCATTTTTATTTGATGTTGTGAAATGTTCGGCTATTGTTATGTTATTATTTGGGGCTGGGGAGAGGGAGAAGTAAGACAGCTTGCTGTAAGATATGAAATTATTCGAGAATTTCTTTGATATCTTCAATGATTTAAATTATCAGCAATTGATTTCCAATGTAATTTTTCAAGGTTTAATATGATGGATTGATGATTTTAGGGGATGTTTCGGGTTTTTTAGGAATTTTCCGGTTCTAATGCTAGGTAACTGTACTTACCATCGAGAAAAAGAATGCTTTTTTTGCAAATAATTTGATTTTCGTTCCACTCGATTTCTACCATATATGAATTTCTAGATAACCTTCTGGAAGTTTACTGAATTTGTTAATATATTTAATTTTTCTTACATTCTTTTGTATCAACATATTTATTTTGTTGAGGGTACTTTTATTCTCTGTTTTTTTGCTATGATAAGCCATTTCAGACCCTGTATAATTAAATACAGCCGAATTAATTCTATGAGTATGTTTTTAAACAGGTGCTCAATATTTGGAATTTAGAAGACTTTTCGCTATTATTGACAGTTACAGTATTTGATCCTATTGAAGGAGCAGTGGCACTGGACATTGACTCAGTAAAAGGACTCGATGACTCGATATTCAATGAGTCATTATCATCGAAGGTAAGTTATATTTTTACACTAATAGGCAAATGTGGATCACTTGAACTGTTCAGGAATACGAGTTGCAGCCATTGGAGTTTATTTTTTCTTAAGCAAATTAAATTTATTTTATTCAAAATTGTTCCAATTTTACTCGTATGCTACTTCTAGTTTACATTTTTATATTTGCATCAGTTGAATCTAGTTTTTTCTGAATGTGTGCACTACCTCTATTATGTGCAAATGAAGTTAACGATTTCTTTGGTGTTTCCTTAAATATGGCTTCAAAGGTTGTGGATGTGTAAAAAAGATGCTAAATGCTATTATTTTATGTATATATTTTAGCATTTTCAGTATGACCTTTCGTTTGATATTATTTTGAACTTAAGTCAGATTTCCGAGTTTTTAAAGATATCTTATGTAACTGTATGTTAGAGGTTCAATGGTCTGAATGGTTTTATTTATACGTACTGTGAGTCTATCTGGCAAGATTCTAGTAATCCTTAGAAGAATGAAAGGGCACTCGTAAATTGTATGCATTGATTCCAAAAGAATTTAATTTTTTACTTATTTTATCCTGAACTGTAATCTTTCATCCCGGACATATTTACGATAATAAATTTGGTATAAATTGTGCATGTTTTTTCAAAAGTATTTATTTTTGCACCTTTCTCTCAAGTTTTAACATTTTAGTTTGGATAAATTAATGTGGATGACAATAGAATTTCTAATAAACTGTGTGTACATTAGAAAAACAAAGGAAAAGCCTCTAGGCATGAAGGATTGGTTGCTGTTGCTGGACAAAAGGGCATTGTATATTTATACCATTTTAAACCCAAGGTACTTTGAATTTTCCAAAAATAAATGGCAAAAAATGAACAAATCAATTGAATATTTACAAGTCTTGAGTAGAATTTAATTTTTGAGTCTTTAGATTCTACATGAATTATGTACTTATCATATTTTGGAATCAATATATTTTAAAGAAATATTGGTATATGTATATATGCATGTACAAAGTTTTCATAGTTTGGTACTATATCTTTGTGAATGATGTAAATGGTCAATTCTGCTCATAATTAAACAATGAAATATATATGTATATATGCATTATCGCTTAACGTAATCAACTGCTATGAAAGAAATGCTACTGTTTTTATTGACGATGAAAATTTACGATAGTATGCAATAATTGACTCATATATATATTTTATTGTTTGTGTACGTATATATGTATCTTTATTCCGTTACTTTGAGCAGGAAAAGATAAAAGGAGATGCTAAAAGTGTTGGTGCAGACAAAGATAAGCTCGTTTGTCGATGCATTTTGAAAGTGACCACTCCCGTATTACCGCATTTGAGGTACTCTAGTACATATATATATATATATATATGTATGTGCATATATCTACAAATTTTATAAATTTGCTTTTAATGAATTTTCGCTTATAAGGAATATACTAATAAGATTCATTGAGCTGTTACGCTTTAGATTTTAGGATATCACAAATTTTTAAAGAATTAATTTGGCAGCCTCGGGAGGTTTGCTATATTCGATGTTTGTTGCATATATATATATATATATTTGTGTCTTAACTCATTTTAATCAATATTTCATTATTTGTTATTTAAATTTATTAATTTTTATTACTTGACCATTTAATTTGAATTGCTTTGTGCGTTCCATTCAGTCGTTTGCCTTCAGGAGAAGATCCTAAGCCGGTCGGTTATACTTCATTATTATATCGAAAAAGTAAGAATATCATTGCCCCACACTTTTTGTAATTTTTTGCATTTTTCCACGTGCGTACGTATATTTCTGTCATTTCTTGCATATATAAGAGTATTAGTTCAGAATTCTGTTTTTTTCCTAAAAATTGAACACTTTCATTCTGTGATTTATAATATAGTTTTTTATGTATATATTTTGGACTTATGATAGCTATATACTCTTTGTCTAAACAAATGTTTTAAAAAGTCAAGTATTCTTTGATGAATATATACAAAATTATGAGAATTGCTGTGTGAAGATTTTGAACTGTTTGCCTTAAATAGACCTAAACAGACTTAAAAATGGCAGAAATAAAAATTCAATGAAATATTTAATGGATAAATTTTATTAAATGATGCAATACAGTGAAAGATGATTCGTGCCATGAGCTCGTGGCCGTCACAGAAGACCATAATTTCAAATTTTTTCAAGCCAATCAGGTGTGTTCATTTTGACTTATAGATACAGTAAGTTCCTTTGGACATAACAAACCTGTTAGAACCTACATATTAATTTGTTATATCCGAGAATCTGAAACTAAACTTGGCACATTATCATCCGTTGAAAGTGAATATTCGTTATATCCGAAGCTGCTGTGTTTGTGAATGCAGTGGTTGAACCTTTGATTGCAACCTCAGGAAAGTTGGATTCCTCCCCCCCTCCCCCCCTGCCAATATACTCACGGAGATGATTTTTTGTAGTAAGTCAGTAGCTAAAATAAGCTTCAAGTGACTAAATATGCCCAATGTTTTCCATTTTAATTTACTAAGCTTTTCTTTGGCTAGTTCTTGCCATTTTTTTTTAATTTTTGATTGCTCATATGCACGAATATGCATGCATACTTGTTACATAGTTGCCATTCAAAATACATCTCATTGCAAAGAAAACAATCTTCATAATTGTGCTATCTGAGGTGACTCATTGGAATTGTTCTTATCTGACAAATGAAAAGGAAAAGTTGCTATATTGGTGGGGGGAGGGGTGGATTACTTGAGAAATATTTTCACCTCCATACAATGGAAAGTAGGGCATTGCCCATAGGTGCAATGCAAAATTTCATTTTTATTTGAAGTTTGTACATCAGCTCAAGAGATTCAATATGCATGTAAAATTATTATGTATTTCAAGTTGAGATATTGATAAAGTCACTTTAACTCCATAAAGCGTGAATTAAGCCCATGTTGATAATATTACTTCAGTTTCAATATGTAGTTTTAGTCTTTTTTCTATGGTACTCGTGTGCATTGATCTATTCGTTCCTCTATTTATTTACTTGTCTATCTATGAGAAAATTAGGTTTTTTTATCTCATTTTGTTACTTAATCTTTATGTGTAGGGATTCAAACATTCGAAGCTTATCGTTGGATATAATGATGTAATTGTTGATATCAAGACAATTCCTCCAGACAATTCAAATGTAAGGAGAGTGGCTGTGGCAACTAATAGCTCACAGGTGCTGTACACATTTACATGTAGTGCATTTATCAATGGTGCTGCATACGGAGTGCCAATAATCTTCATATTCAACGCTACATACATGCATTTATTAGTACTTATATTATGATGTAGTGTACGTAACAGTGGTAACAAATGATTAATAATTTCAAGGGGAATAAATTTGCTGGTATACTTGTATACATCTGTATGTACAATCTATGCTTTGTATTCAGGTTAGGATATTCGATGCAGATTCCTTTTCTGCTAGCCTGTTAGATGGGCATGGCGATACGGTTCTTGCATTAGATGTTAGTCCAAACGGGTATGTATGCATGTATAATCGACTAAATATTTGAATACCCTCATCATGATAAAAGTATTGTGTACCAGCTTGATTCGTATGTAAATATGTTTCGTATTAAAGCTAGTATTTGTTTTGTGCTGCTGTTGATATATGCATATATAGGATGATTTGTATATATCTATAGAGTGTTTTTTCATTGGGTAACAGGATTTTAGTCGCCTCTCTACCTTGACCACAGAATTTGTCTCAAATGAAAGGTCACGCTAAATATGCGTATGTGTATTTAAAAAGAAGAGTTTTTTGTGTATATTCCTATAACTGTGACCTTTCGTTTGAGCGGTAATATCGGGGACAGCGTAGACATCTAGACTTGTACGTAAAATAAATCGTATCTATTATATCTCGGCATTTTTTTAAACTGGACAACTGGTGGAAGGATAAGCAGTTTTCATTTATTTCCGTTTAATACGCACAGCTCGTAAAACTTTACTGATCTCTTTCTGTGTTTGATATTTATTGGTTGACTTTGAGGTGTTCAACTGCAGATGTATCACTGAAATTTCACGGATACAATAAGAATGAACAGTATTAGTTTGTGTAAGTTTTAATATTATTTATGTATTTTACCAAGTTATCATTACATTTAGGAGAGATTTTTATGTTTTTCATGATATTACAGGTCAAATTATCTATATTTTTCAATTCGTGCTATGTGCATAGAAAACTTCAGATTTAATGAATGAGCTAATAAGTCATACTGTGCCAAGTTCAGCTTTAAATTTTCGGGTGAAATGAATTTAGAATATAATAAATTTTTATTTTGTCCGACAAATCCGTTATATCTGAAGTTTACTTCTCTATTTTAGTGTGATTCCAAAGAGTTTAAAATTTTAAATTCTTGGGATGCTATGATGCATTTATCGTTTTTCTCATTTGTGAAGGAGGTATTTGACGACTGTGTCGAAAGACCAGACAGGTATGATTTGGGACCTACTCGGGCCAATAGGAGGACCAATTGCTCTTCTGAAAGGTCACACCGGTGCTGTAGGCGCTGTATGCATGTCGAACAAGATCGGGCCATATAGGTTAGTGGTATGTGAATACACTGGCAATTCCGAACTTGCTGGTGATTGTCAAATTATTTGTTTAGCATAAATTTATTTTTTTTGTGTAAAAGTAAGAATGAATGACTCAATTTCAATTGAATTATGGAATTTTAGGTTAGATATCATTGTCGAAAATTCTAGCTTTTTTTTACTACAAAATAGTTAATTAAACATTCCAGTCATTTAATTTTTTGCTAGCTTTATGTGGAGACTTTTGGAATGTATATAAAACGAAATGGAATTAACGAATGCGTTGTGTACGGTGATTTTTTTAATTAATATTGAAGGAATAAAAGCTTTACAAAGTGTCTATAACTATGGGTACACCGATGCACCGCCAATTTGTTCATATATCAATGAACATTTATATAGAACAAGATGAGTTGAGTACTTTTTCTTTAAACATACACTTTTTCAGTGAAAGTGTATTGCAGTCAACTAGAGGATTTTAAGAACAATAATGGCTTTTCAGCTCATAATGGGTTCCTTCTTGTTTTAAGGTTAACTTTTCAGAATAATTTTTAAAGTGTTAAAGAGATTTAGAATAATTTTCTAAGCAATTCTACGCATGCTTCAATAATCATTTCTGAAATTTTTATGTTATTACTGCCTACCCTATGAGGCTAGTACTATTGATGCTTTATAAGAAGAAATTTATGATACCTTTTGACTTATTGATGCATAGTCAGTTGGAATTAAATTTACATATAATAATATTTTGAAAGAGCACAAGCAAAAAATCGATTTGGTGAAAACAGAATGATAACAATTGAAAATTAAGATGAATCAAGTTCAAATGACCAATAGATTCCTTCTTAGCAGCTCAGAACTCAGCATAATTTGATAAGTAGGTTTTTTGTAAAATGCATTACTCAATAATATCATTAGAAATTTCTATTCCGTGAATCATAGTGCGGCCAGCTTAATTTGATTCGTCAAATGGAATTGAACAAGTTTGATAATGCTATTCGTTATATGCAAATTATTTAAATTTGAATTTTACATTTATTCATCTTTATGTTTTTAACGAGCTCGTTGACTGCAATATCAGCGATTAAGATGTGTTTATTAACTCATTTAAATTGCTGAAATTCTAAGCTTAATAAGAAAAAACTCTAATTCGGTAAAAACATTTTAACTCGGAATATAAAATTTGAAGACTGTGAGTGTTTGATTTGATGTAATTTAATTTCTTTGAAATCGTTCTTTTTCATGTACCAAATAAAATATAATTATTCTATTCGATGCGACTAATTTTCTTTGAAATTATTTTTTTTATTTTATCTAACTTATGTTTTTTACATCGATAGTTCGAAGTCTGGAGCATTTGTGGTAACCGGAAGTGTCGATAAAACAGTTAAGCGTTACGAGCTTAACGGCGTTGAACTTGCCACGTTGAAAGATACACATGGTGATAATGAGTTGGTGACTCTCCGTCCAAAGTTTAGCATTGCTGCACACTCGAAAGATATAAATTCAATAGCAATATCGCCCAATGATGCACTCATTGCAACAGCCAGGTGCATTTCAAAACTTTTTTTTCATGACTCAGAATAATTTATTTGCATCTTTTCAGAGAATCATTCTGAAAGGTTTTCCTTTACTGGGGTTTGAACTCTCTACCTGGTCATTTTCTCCTTTATATATTTGAGACAATTTCAGCAGATCTGATTGCACTTAAGCCTGATTGTCAGTGGTCAGAAACTGAATATATACTTCTATTCTGTCAGCTGTAATTTTTAATTCCTCTATACTTGATGAATTACAAAGTTCCATAAATATAATTACATTTGTATGGGTGTAAATATATTTATATATCGAAGTTGAAGTCTACGCAAATTTTTTAAAGATATTCATTACAAGTACAAAAATTTCATAAATATAGTTTTTTTCATTTCGTCAGTTTTTTTAAATGTAGTTTATTTGGAGCAAAGTAATTTATTTTATCCGAAACGGAAGCTGAACTCGACACAATTGGACTTGTTTTTATTCTTTATAATGATATTACATTCTAAGCAAAATTGCTATATGTGAAGTTTATTGTAAATAAACATGTTTTGTATGTTATTTAATGCATTGCGAAAAGTTTCATAAAGACAACTTTTGCTTTTTTGTTTATTTGAAACAGTCAGGATAAGACTATAAAGCTATGGAGAAGCTTTGATTTGAGGTAATTTTAAAATTTGAAAGATGCAATCGACAATTTCCAAGAAAATAATTTTTTTTGTTTTTTTGCTGTGTAGCCTTACTGGTACATTAACTGGTCATAAGCGAGGAGTATGGAATGTTGTATTCAGGTGAATATGTATTTATGCATTATTTTGCTTGAAGTTAAATTCCAATGTGATGACTGAAAAAGAATTATTTTGAAACTCTTTTTATGTCATAAAAGGAAGAGGAATGGAAAAGTAAAAATCCATACTTTCTGGCTTTTCATCTCATAATGCGTTTATTTTTAGTTTAAAAGCTTAATTTCAGAATTATTTCCTAAAGACTCAATGAAGAAAAGTATAAAAATCAGTGATTATTCTGCACTTTTGCCTTTGAAGTAGATATTGAATTTGACGAGTTTTTTCTTCATCGGAATCTTATTTATCTTCACAGTTTCAAAAGAAGGGAATTTTCATATGCAATTTTTTATGCATAAAAATTTCCTGTTTCTGAAGTTAAATAATTCATGGATATACTATAAAATTTACAAACACTATAGAGAGTAAAACTCTGTAATTTATGGATCCAGTTCAAGTTGAAGTTTTTTATTCCAAAACCTGAAATATACATGACTCAGGGTCCAGTTTACAGTTCCATTACAGTTCAGTTCAAATGCTACATAGAAAATGCACAAATAGATAAAGTCAAATATAATCTATACAGTTTTAGTTTATTTGTAACATTTTTATTGTTGTATTTATTGAACTGCTCAAACATACAGAAAAGGTTTTTTTCAATATTGCTACAGTTTTCTTTGAAAATGTGTTCATGCACATTTTTATGTATACGCTGGATTTTTAATTATTTTTCATGTGAAATCGAATATATATATTTGTGTGCAATCTACTCTAATGTAATGCTGTTTTTGAAGATTATTATTTTTTTTCATTTTCCTGTTGATTAGTCCAGTAGACAAAATGGTGGCCACGTGCTCTAGCGATCGCACTATCCGACTTTGGTCGATTACTAATTTTTCGTGTTTAAAGACGTTTCAAGGTCATACAGCAGGTTCGTGGAAATGTATATATAGAAAATAATTCACATTGTATACCTATTATTAGATATAATCTATTTCTCAATATGTTACGAATATTGAAGTGTTAAACTTTCGTATAGACGAATCTCAAGGTTAGTAGTAATATTTATTGTGAACCACAAAAATATAGCTTCAACTTCACATTGCTTGGGAACAATTTCTGTGGCTGTTATTCCATAGAGGCTACTATGTAATAAATGTATAGTCAACTAGTCAGTATCACTAGGTACTAGTGTGTAGGTGTATAATGAATGGTTAGCAGTACCTTAGATGTAGGGAACTTGCTGTTTGGTATGTTTATTTGCAGTTTAATTTAATGCACACTCTGGCCTCATTTATTAAAAATAGGGAATTTACTGTTAAGTAAATATATTACTTTGAACATATCTATTGTCATTTTTTTAAGAACTAGAGTTAAGTCAAGCAAGGTAATATTTTATATATTTATTTGTTTTTAGGAGTTCTGAATTGCTTATTTGTATCTGGTGGAGCGCAGCTACTTTCTGGTGGTGCAGATGGCCTACTCAAGCTTTGGACAATCAAGTACACATACGCACTTATTTCCATTGATTTATAATATTTAAGTATTTACCATATTAATGACGCAGCTTTTCAATTATATAGCGTATATGAATATATAGATTTTTAGTCTGCTTTTAAGTGGTTTAGTATTAAGTTTGATTATTTGGGCTGCTTTGTGCTAACAATATCCAATTTGAGGTACTATTTCTCACTAATTTTTGAAAAATTGCCTTTCACAGTACATAAAGAAACATTTTTTGGAAGAGTTTACTCGAAAATTGAAAAACCACCGCGTCATATTAGAATTTGCTTTGTATTATGAAAGTTTTATGACTGATGATTAGTGTTTACGTGGTGTTCTGAATGGATACTATGGGTAATTCATTTTCATTCAAGTGTTATCGGTTAAATTCAATTTTATTTGCTGAAGAATTTTGCTATTTTCTTATTCTCATTCTTTTGTACATGTGTATAGGACGAGCGAGTGTGAAGGAACTTTTGATGGGCATACAGATAGAGTTTGGGCAATGTCAGCCATTCAAAAAGTTAATATGCCTTCAGATAGCAGGTACATATGTTGTCCGTACAAGTTTAAATGCATATATTTAATTTTGTTTCAAATTAAAATAAATATTTTTTTATTGTCAGAGAAATCGTGAATGGAGATTTTGAAATTTTAACTGGTGGAGGAGATAGGTATATATGCATTTGTCTTTTATGTTTATTTTTTGTGCTTGAACATATATACTTTAATAGTGTATACAAATGATATTATTTTACATGAAAATTTTTCAAAATACATATACATATATATATATATAAATTCAATATTGATTTTATGGATGAATTGAAAAAATTTTCTTATTGCCTTTACATGAAGCGTTATAAACATATGGAGGGACAATACCACTGAGCACCATCAGGCAGTAATTCAGCAAAAAGAGGTAAGTGCGTGCACTCGTAAATAAGGTCACCAGCATCACGTACGAAGGCCACTGGCCTTCATATTAATCCATGTCATCTAGTTCTGTATCAAAAATTTAAAAAGTTCCGATAGTATTTTTTTTCATTGTCGGAAATCAATTGACGCATGTGCATTTTGCGTATGGAAAATTTTGGGCTTTTCATCTTTAAAGCATATTGTACAAAAGAGCAGCAATGAAAGTACTAAAAAATAATGTTGCATACATTGAGATATGTTTTTTATATGATGCCTATCTACCAGGCAATATTTGATACTTTAAAAAATATGTTTTATTTGTTTATAGGAAGATATATTGAAAGACCAAACGCTCGCAAACAGTCTCAGGTACAATCTATATCTACACTGAATACTTTTTAACTTAAACACCTTGTGTCTCCAGATGCCTTAGTAGAATGGGCAGCTGACAAAACGATGATTTTTCTTCGTTTTGTTCCTTGCATATCTAGATACCTTTCTAAGTTGGACATTTGAGCTATATGAAGTATCCAACTAATAAGGTTTCACTGTATATGTAAAATTCAATTTTTAAGTTCAAATGGAGTTATTCATCTATCTGGGGCTTTACTCGAGAATCTCACTGATTCTTCATGTAAAATTTTTAAAAATAGCTCTAGCCATTTATTACACATGCGTTCATATCGATACTGACTAGTTGAATATCTGTTCTTGAGATGAAAGGGTTGAAATACCACATTATTGATGGCTGTACCTGTCAGCATCCCGACCTGTGTTACTTACGTGGCATCATGACTGTTCTTTTTTGGCATGTTTTTGTGTTCTGGGATAATTTATGATTATGACAATATTTTTTGTCTATTTATAACGCACAAAAGTTAAAAGCATCATATATTAGTTAGTGGTGAAATTCGTTTGTTAAAATTTTTTTCTTCGAAAATCATTCTATTATGACCACCTTCAATAGTGGCCCAGATTCTTGTTTGCCTCCACTCTGGCACATTTATGAGTTCAGTACAAATGACAGCTTAAAAATACGATGAAGTTTTTAAATATATAACTAACCATGGCTGGTTATATCATTGTTTACATTGGTATAGACTAGTATGGCATACAATCCAGTATACTAGCCATTAGTTTCATAAGAAGTTATGAATCAAGTTTCTAGATAAAAATAATTCTATCTTGAAGTATCAATGTGTACTTTAATTTATAATATCGTTCATTTTTCATATACAAATGATCACTGTTTCTGAATATAGGGACAAAGATTACAAGCGTGCTGCTGCTTTGGCATTTGAATTGAATAAACCACAGCGATTGGTCAAAGTACTCAAGGATATGCTATCCGATGCTGAGAAGAACCAACTTCTGTTTGAACCTGATTTAACCTATGTAAGTTTCCTATACAATTTTAAGCGAAAATTTTAGTGCTATTTATTGATTTTGTTCATTGGAACAGGAATCGGATGAAGAATTTTATACACGAAATTCGTCAGGTGACGCGGGGCGTGAGTGCATGGAAGATTTGGTAAAACATTGGGAGAACGATCAGATTAAGACATGTTTGAGTTACTGTAGAGACTGGAACACGAGCGCCAAGACTTACTTTATTGCTCAGGTTAGTAATATTTTGAATAATCAATTTGCGATTACAATGAAGTAGGTCTTATGATATTATTTTCCTCTGGAACTGCATATAACAAAATTCAAAGATAATAAATCTGTTGGGACCGCAGAATGAGTTTGTCATATCCGAAGTGGGCTGGTTCTGTTCAAATAATGACTAATTTACAATATATATACTAGTCTATATGTAGATCTAACGTTCAATGTATGCATTTCATTATTCTGTTGCATGTGGTAAAAATTTGATTTCATAGGCAGTTATTGAAGCACTATTTCGATGTTTCGGTTTGGAAAAGCTATCGAAAGTAGAAGCCTGCGGGGAGCTAGTTGAAGGGCTTATTCCATACAGCGATAGGCATTACCAGCGATTAGACAGGTGTGTCTGCATGCATAGAATTTTTTCTATTTAGATCATTTATATGCATACAAATTCCCTAAATAAACACGTTGAAAAAGAAGTGTACAGTATTTGAGGACAAACTTGTCTTATCGTGCCCAACCATGAGTAAAATTGATCATATTTGTTGGATTGTTGAAGAATTTTATGCCTCTTTGCTTCGCTTTTTAATATGCTTTGTACCTGTTTGATAGTCTGAATTTCATGTATTCCTTTCAAGAAGTGAATTGATTATTTCTCAATAATATGCTTAGATAAGTGTAATGCCTTTATTTCACTTTTATTCTCTTTTAGGCTTCTCCAGTCGACATACTTAGTTGATTATACATTGGCTAGTATGCGTATGCTTCTACCGACTGAGTCTAAGACAGAGATTGGGGATATCTATGAGAGTTCCGATAGTGATCAAGTTCAAATTAAAAAGTTTATAGACGGAAAGGTTGTGTTCAACGTGGTGCCAATGCGCACTGGTTCGGAGGAGAGCGATGCCACTGACGAAGAAAAAAGCGACTTGGCTATCAACATAGACAACCCTGGCGCCCGTTTGACTTCATCCATTGGACTCGAAGAAAATGAAATAGAGCAATTTGAAGATAAATTGATTGTGAATGGAAAGAAACGGGAAAAGGCAGAGTTTCAAATTGGCACATTGAGTAAGCCAACAAGAAAGAAGAAAAAGAACTCAAAATAGTAAATATACAAATATTTTTTTTGTTTTAGTTACTAGAGTGTTAAATTTTCTAATGAAACGTGTCGTAGTTCACGTACCAATATTACGATGCACGGTAAAGTAACAATTTATATCTCAATGAAAATTAGATAATTTTTATATAGGTTTAAATTAATAACTTGGTTCCAAATAGATATAAAATCTAGAAATATTTTTAAATATTTTAGTTTAAAAAAATATATGTTGCATATCCACTATATGTATGAATCATTCATATATTGAATATTGACCTATAGAAGCCGAACTGTACATTGAACTGTACATTGAACTGTGCGCTGGTAATATATATATATATATATATATTATTTGAATTTCAAATCCGAATCTTCTGCTCGTTTTTGTAGTTTTCCTTCCCGCATACCAATAATAGTAACGATATTAGCTGATTTCACATGATAAATCTTTTTCTTTTCGTATTGGAAAGCTAAAAAACTTACGGAAATATTTTTGGAAGTACCGAAAGAAGACATTGCCATAAGACTTAGATGAGCCATGGAAAGAAAAGATTCGTAATACTGAAATTCATGAAGCAATTTAATGCTTTAAATAACTATTCCATTTCTCGTTAAAATATGTTGAGCAAGAGTGATGCTTTTCTGATGAGATGATTTAGAATTGTAGTAAATGTTCAAAATGGTTGGAAAGCGGCTTTACTATGATTCCTCTTAAATTCGATTTTATTAACTTTTTAATCCCTTTCTGCCAGGATCAATTATTTTCCAAACTCTAACTTAAATGATAGCATTGGCAGTACAATGGTGTACATCGGTCTTGTTTAAGTCCACTGTTCAAACCAAAATTTTGTAGGTTAAAAAATAATTTATTCATGCACAAACTTGGAACAAAATCACGCAAACTTAATTTTGTAGAAACAGGATCATAGGAGGCTGTCTAAACTGCTCAACTATCACTGCATTCCTAGATTTTCCTGTTTTTTGGGTTCCGCGTCAACAACTCTTTAGCTTGAACTTTTTTACTATTCTTATCTTAAGCATTTTCTTTCTCTGCTCAAAACATCACTTTTATCAGCTTCAACCTGTACTTGTTAATACCACAGGCGCATTGGTGAGATAGTGCCCTACTTTCTTTGACAAAGATACCATCATTGTTTAACCATGGCTTTTTGCTAGTTAAGGTTTATGGTAGGTTCATATTAGCTAGAACTTAATATAATGTTCAAGTCCAAGTTTCTTTTATCCTACTATTGAACTACAACTAGATAGTATTGTCTCTATACCAGGAAATATATCTATGATCTTGGTATTAATTTTATTCAAAAAAATATCTTTTATACCAAGTATTGATTGCACCAAAAAATGTTTGTGCACTAAAATTCGGGAAAACTTTCAGCTGATTTTTCAAGAATGACTTTTGCCTTGATTTCCAGGTACTACACGTGAGTTTTTTTTCAGTGCCATGTGTTCTACAAAATCTCAAGATTCTGAATTATTTATAATTGATGTTATTTCTTCTTCTGAAACATATAGTTTTGCTGGAAGTGTTTACCTAAAACGTCTCTAAACACTATAGTCTTGCTACCAAAGGGTAAGTTTTGATTCATTAAATTACCTAAAATGCAATCAAATGCATTGATATAATATTTAGTAATTGTTAATACTGCATCTTATATTGTAAATGATGTATTTCAAATGAGATTAGTGTTAGAAATCGATAAATGTATTTTATACATGTATCAGGAAGCCCAAAAAAAACAAAAAATATTAAATAACACACTAAAACACATTATATTAGTATCTATTTCATGTATTACTAAGAATGAATTGCACCAACACCATACAATTTTATAGAACAACTTTTGAGAATGCACATTCAAGACAAACCAAGTCAACAGAACAAATGCAACTCCTTTTGAAAATTGTTCATATACAGCAAATAACAAATCATGATTCCATAGAAAATTACATGGTGAAACAGATCAAGCCCTGAAAATTAGCCAGTTTGGACTACTTTACATACCAAAAACTGAATTTTCATTTATCTCAGAAGTACAAAACTAGAATGTGCTGTTCTACTACCTCTTGAACTATTAGCAGTAATGCCAGATATTGATTTACCTAATGCAATCTTTCCTCTTTCTGTAACTGATGACTGCAGCATATTGAAAAGAATACATTTTCCAGAACCCTCAGAACCACCAACAAGAAATGAATTTCCAATACCAGCACTTTTACAGTTTGATACTGAAATTTGCTACTTTAAAAATACTTCCTAATCAGCATCTAGTTTTTCAATGTTATTATTCACAAAACTCTGTTCTATTTTGATATCATAAACATATTCTTCTATGAACATTTTATGCTCTGTGGGCAACATTGTAACTTTCAAAGTTAGAAAAAGTTGGCATATTTTAATTTAAATGTTGTTTAAGTGCAAGCTATTTGCACATTTAATCAAGAGCAAATATCTCAGCTTCAGCAGTAATATTTTCAGTCAATGTTTGTAGTTTCTCAAACTATTTTCAATATATGTTTGCTTACATCATTCATAAAATTGTTCAACAGATTTACAAGATTTACAAAACAGTAAAAGCCAACAATGATAAAAAATTTACTAAATGTACAAGGCATTTTCAATGGTACTGCATCTTTAAAGCACATTTCCAATTGTTTATAGTTACTTATCAGGTCTAGTTTTATAAAGATTTCTAAAAATGAATGGCATATTGTGTCATTTAATGATTGAAAATACTCAAAATTTGTTGCTCCAGAAACATTATATAGCGCTAATCTTTGATAAAATTGTTTAATAACTGCAGGATTTGAAAAATGTATTTTTTCAATTAGAATCATGCTTTTTATATTTTTTCCAGTTTATTTCTCAACTTGAAAATTTAAAAAGATCGGGATATAAGTGTCAGGAGCGGAAAAACCAAACGTGTTAACGGAGTAAAGCCAGAACTAACCAGGCAAAATTATGGACAAAACAAGGACAAAATTCTCAATCTTCCCAATAAATTTAAGCGCAAAACAAGAAGAGCTAACAGGAAAAACGTAATACTATATGTTATAGTTTCCGCCACTGAAGCGGAAACAACGATACAAAATAAACTGCACACATTAAGTTGAATTGTGCAACATCCGGACTACTAGTATTACTACTAACAATATAGTACTAATTATGCATATTTACTATGAAAATAAAACATGCAACAATGAACTTATCGCGGTACTGGGAGAATTGGGAACTGTCACTTGATTCCGACCCGTGCGACTACATTTACTTAAGTCCTAACAATAAGTATGTTCTTGCTTCAATGTCTACATTATTATATTTAATCCAATTTATGCACATAGCTTTTTAATTTTTTCAATGTCTGCAATAGTATCTCTTTCTCAAAAGGTTATACTTTGCTCATTTGAATGATGTATTTCCAGCCAGATTATTTTTGGCATTGGACCATGTATTTTAAATCCTAAAAATCTCCATACTGCTTGGGCAGATGATATACAACTACCATCCACGTACTTTTTAAATTTGCCATCAGTTTCTCTTATTTAATTTATCAACTTCTATCTGTGCACAACTATAACTTTTGTAAATGTATTTATGAAAATATTTTATTGCTACTACTACTGAATTAATTACTTTTTGATGTATATTACTTTGTTCACATAGGCTATAAATTAAGATGCTAAATTGAAATAGGTGAAAAACTTGATAAAAAAAGGGAAGTCCGACTGTTAATCATGATAGGATTGCCCGTTTTTCTATCATCTATCTTAATTGGTATTGAATCTCGATGATTACATTTCATTTCTGTTGTTTTATAAAATGTCTTCACATTTTTAGTACTAACTTAGAATTCAAAATTGAAAATATGTGAACATCGTTCCTAAACGTACAGCGCATCGTTCTGTATCGTCAGTCTGGCTGAAATTTATTTTACATTTGAATTTTAGTGCTCAAATAGCCTGGCTTGAGTAAAGAAGACCTTACTCTTTTTCATAAAATGGGCAAAATGTATTTTTGAAGAAGAAAAATCCATGGGGAGGTAAAGGTGTCTACTCACCAGACCACAGTTATACGTCACAAACGAAAGAACAGAAAAACTCACAAAATAATTCCTTTCGCATGAATACACGCGAGTTAAATTTAACGTAAGTGCCTTTTCATTTTTGACCACGTTTCCATGGTCACAATGTAACTGCTGGAGAAAGCAATAATAAAGTTTTGTTCAACTCTGCAGTTACTTATAATCATTTGGAATGCCATTGTGTAATTCATCTCTTTATGCATCTGTATTATCTTTCGTTGCAGGAATTCTTTGCAGTATTTTTACTACCATTGCCTTCCACTATGTGTTTCAGCGAGTTCAATTTGAGAATATCGTTATTCGCTCGTTAATTTCTTTCGTTAGGTTTATCTTATTCATATGCACTATTCTTGGCATTTCGTTGCTCATTGTTGTCATAACAATTGAGAATGAGCCAGTTCCTAGACCGGTCACCCATTACTATAATGGCGGAAGTTGGAACTTCGGTCTAGGTCGCCCCATTGCGAGCCTTGTTGTTTACTTCATTGGATTATTTATTGATTATCATGCTATGATTCGTTGGATCTGTATTCTGGGCTTATTTCTTTGTATCGTTACTGATACAATTAGTTTTTTTGATTTAAATGATCATTCAAAATGTATCGAGGAAGGCCGTTGTCCATCAGTAGTAGGATACAACCAAGCTAGCATGAATGCTCTATTGTTTAGAGATTTGATAAGTTCCTGGTTATGCAGCTGGGCATTAATACATGTGCTTTACCTTTCAACTATTTTAGGGCTTTATGATTCAAAGTATACATACATGGAGTTGCAATCAAGGCACGAAAATCGAAATCTAGCGTTAAAATACGAACTTCATCGAATTGGAGTAATTCAAGCGAAAAATCAGCATTCTGTTTAACAAAATTGACAGCGCATTGATGTAGGTGTCTACAGATGAGATTTATGATTTTTTCGATATTATATCTAAATAATCTGAAGTAAATTACAATAAATCTGAAACATTCATGTGAATCTACAGAAATCATTTAAGTCAAATTTGGAAGGGGGTCGTATTTTCATAGTTGTTAAAATATTGTTCCTTTGAAAATAGAAAAATGTGAGGCATCTCGCAATATTTGAAGATGAGTTAAATGTTCATAATAAGAATAAAATAGACTGATATGTAGGGAACGTTACGTTTCATGACTTATGTTACATTGGTAGTATTAGACTATAGCTTAGAAGGAATAGTGCTGTCAGCAATGGAAATTCAGGTTGTGTTTCGGACTCTTCTTGGTACTAGGCTTATATGAGTTTCCATGATTTTAGCTGGCAATGCGCTAGCCATCTAATATATTCTAACTACTTTGCCTTCAATGTTATAGTGTGGCGATAGAAATGGTTCTAGAGCAATCTTAATGTGGTTAGCTTAGAGTTTAGATATGTTTAAAAGCATCTGCAAGAACATTCTTGCTACTAGTTTTCTAGGGATGATATCATATTAGATAATTGATAATAAGCCTCATTTGAGGTATGATAGTTTTTTGTTAGTTTCCAGAATCTGCGTTAAAAAGTAGTTGAAAAAATTTACAAACAGCCATGTCCACCACCGTTATCAACGGTCAAAAGGACATTTCTAATCTAACCATAGCATGCATATATCATCTATAAAAATCCATGACATATTCTCAACTCTCAGTAATATTGAAGAAAATTCTAGCAAAAATATATATCATGAAGTACAAAACTTTATATCATATATACCAATTGCTCCTTAACATTTTCCCTGACAAAATGATTCATAATTTAAATGTCTGCTGTGCCTTATAATCGCTAAGTTGTAGGATTGCACCAAATTTCCTCGATTCACTTATTTTGAATAAATTATTTTGTGCATTTTTGAGATTTCCAATGCAAATTTATATCTTAAGAGCAAATGATCGCTCAAATAGTAAGCAGCACAGAATTAAAATATAATCAGCTAAAAATTTCGAAATTGAGCTCATACTTAGTTTTAAATCGAATTGCTTGGATTAAATGAAATATAGAATAAGTGAGCATGAAGTATATTGCCGTATAAAAAATTAATTAGGAATGGATTAGTCGTTTAATACAAAAAATTCAAAGGGAAAACATAAACTACATGGCTATTTCAGATTTTCGATAAACGATACATCTGATGTGATGTTAACTAACTAGATGGCAATGAAAAATTCCTTTCGTTTTTTGGGGAATATCCCACACTGCGGCGACTGAACATTCATTTTTAGTTTTTAAGACTGTTCCTGCAGATTGGAGGAACTCTGCAGTTTTGTGTAAGTTTTCGTTAGAAACTGGGGTTTTGAGAAAGACACAAGTGCATCGACAAAACCACGCCGACTGTATATGTGACTACCTTCTATACTATCATCATTTTTGGATAGTAATCTTTTTTCTAGGCTGTTTTTTTCTCGGGGCATTAGTGTCTGTAACGTTTTCTCAATATCGAGGACATCTTCATCAGTTTCAGTGCAGACACTTTCAACATCTTCACTAAGGAAAGATTGAGAGGATTCTCGATGGAAGTGTGATTGGCGGTTCACAAGAGTGAGATCGTTTAGACTAGTACGCCTATTGATGATTCCTTCGATATCAAAGTCCATGAAGGTAAGTCGTCGCTGGAGTCTTGAGGAAGAGTGACATGCCCCAACTTCGATAAGCTTTGTAACCAGTGCTGCAACATCATCGCGACGAAGAAATATTTGATGCGCGTTGGCAGACTGCAATGTCGTCAACACCCGAGTAAATGCTTCCTCAAATTTATCAACAACATCATCCGCGCATAAATTTGAATTCTTTTTCAGGATTTCAAATGGCGATGCTGTCGAAGTAGCCGTCTTATTAGGGAATTTGTAATCTTTTTCTTCACGCAAATCTAGTAAACTGAGAAGTTTAATCCAATTGGCTACTACTTTTGAGTACAAGGAACGCATTGCACGTAACATTGCAATAAGGAAATATACAAGTATTATGCATTCCAAGCTGTAGAGAGCAACACTACTAAACGATAAGCTTCCCAGTTGAAGTTTACAGCCCTTAAACATACTCGTACAATCCAAAGCAGAATGGTGGTCGAAATTGTATGCGTTTTCTTTTTCCATTGCAGCAGCCAAATTTATTTTTCGCATTTTTTCGTACATTAGCAACATAGCCTTAATATAACTACCAGTTAAGTAGTAGCAATGCAAACAACGCTCAACTAATAGAGCCTTGCTCTTCAAGCGCACAGAATTTATGATGGTCAGGTCAGTAAGAGAGATTTTGATCTTTAAGTAGGAAAGTGGTCTATAGCACTACGGTCGTTTCGTTACCGATTACGTCATCACCTTGTATTACCGTACTATTTTGATTGGGTAGTATGAAAACTGAAAATTTCTCATGATTCTGTGCATAGCACTTCAACTAGAAAATCTGAATTTGTGGTAATGGTTAAACTCGAACAGTTCGAACACAGTACTTGTACGTAGTTCCAATTATTGAACGTGATAACGAATCAAAGTGTGATGTACACGGCCTCAAAACTCTCTTTAATCACATTTTAATGACGAAAGAACAAATAATATACAAAACAGTATATATACCCTGTTTTTAGTAGACATCTAAATTACACAAGTTAAATTGCTCTTAGGTACCTTGTTTTCATTAGAATTAAACCAGATTTTCAAAACTTTCTGGGAGTTTGATAGACCTGATACAATACAGCTCAGTTCCTTTATGCATTACTGAAAGGGCAAAAACTTGAAGAAATCTGAATCTGTAAGGTTGAAACTAGAAGTAGACTTTTCTATTTCAACATTGTATAAATAAAAAACCATTCTGACAATCTCATTTCAATGAGTTTAGATGTTTTTCCTATTTCCTCATTTTTAGGATGAAATGTGGTTTGGAAAGCAAGTACCAATGTAGGACATAGTTTTAGTAAAAAGTTTAAGTATGGAATAGAATGAGTTTCAGTCAGATTTTTAATTTACTCTAATGTAAATATTCTTGCTTGGCTGCAGGTAACATAAATATTTTTTAAAAGTTTGACACCGAATTTTGAAAAAGATTGCATCAATGGTAAAACTCAGTTCAATCTTTATTTAAACACAATGGAGGTTTAAAGACCAATCCATTGGCATTTCAAAATTTTCACTGGTTTGCACTTAGAAATACTGTTTATTTACATTAAAAACTCTGCAACATTAGCTCTATCCACTGGTTACACTGTCTGAAGACAGCACTGATAAAATTGTGTTTACAAAAAAACATCAACCACCAACATGCTAATAGATGACTACAATTTACTGTTGCACATTTCCACTGCCTAACAAATGCTGATGAAGACCCTATCTACAGCAAAAAATAGTTTGTCCTGTCAGTCACGTCATTTATGCAGAAAACCTATTCCAAGATAAAAACATTTCTAAAATATTAGCTTGTCACCAAATCTGCCATTTTTATCATGCTGGGCTTATCAACTTTTTCCAAAGAAAAGTCTGAAGTATTAATTTAGTGAATGAGTTGGTATTAATAGGATACATTTACTATCGCTCAGTCTTTGTTGACAAAAAATAAAGAAAGGTACTGCAGTACTATGATAGCAAAGGAGTAACAATAGAAGACCAAGGCAAAAGAAAGAAAAATCAAAAATATATATATAATGCAATTGAACATAAAAATAATAGTGTGAAACTTGAGCTAAATGTCAAAGGGTGCAACACTATAGAAAGCATTCCAAAGTGTTAGGATATTTGCCGGTCCTGCTATCTCTTCAAGTCATTGCAGCATAATAGCTTGGCTGTGTTCACCAATATTCATCTTTATTCACCCATATTTTGCCTGCACCTCTATGATTTTTGCCACTTTTACCTCATTGTGCCTTTTATCCTTTTTGCACCTTAAATGCCAAACCCTTTATGTCTACACATTTGCCATAACTCTTTATGGAATTCTTTGTACATCTACACTACAAATTACCATGTGTCATCTATCTTATGCATTGTTAGAATCCTTCGATACACTATTGCACTTCCAAAATAAACAAGAACATCTCCAAAGTATTGTATAGTAGTATATTAGACGAATTCCATCATGTGCTGCCAAAAGTGAATCTCCTCAACACATTACGACATGCTAACGACTTAACTCGAATATAAACAAATACACCAAACTATAGCTAATATCTTCGAATAGAAAGTACGGCATACAAGTCAGTTCCTAACATGCGCCCCCCTTGCCATGGTTTCTATACGGTTCTTGAAACGATTCTTGAAATCTTCAACTAGTTCATGACAGTTTAACAAGTTTTCCTCCGGTTCCCAAGAGTTTTCTCCGAGTAGCCTTTCCACGAGACCAAAAAATGGAATTTTTCCTTAACCTTCTTTACATCAAAAATGTCTTGAACCTCATAGAAATCTCCAGATTCGTCAATATGAATTGGTGGTGGTGCATAGCATTTTCGTTCTGGATCATTAATCGTTTTGTGTAGTGATAATAGCGATATATGAAACATATCATGAACTCTAGACATACTAAGTGGTAATTTTAATTTGTAGGCAACTGAACTAATCTTCTTTACAATTTGGAAAGGTCCAATTTTTTTTCCAATCCAATTTTGAGCATGGTCATGTTGTCCTAATATTCCTTTTACTCAAGTATACTTTATCACCAACCTCAAATTCTTCATCACGTCGTTTCTTGTCTGCAAAATACTTTGCTGAATCACTTGCAGCTTTAAGTTCTTCAGAGATCACTCCAAAATTATCTTGA
>JAULBW010008833.1:0-13750 GCA_032358265.1 Vaucheria bursata
CCCGTCGATGCGGTTGTTCGATCCCATGAACTCAGCGACGAACAGCGTCTTGGGCGCCCCGTACATCTCCTGCGGGGTTCCCGCCTGCTCGACCACGCCGCGATTGAGCAGGAGAATACGGTTCGCGATCGCCAGCGCTTCGCTCTGGTCGTGCGTGACCATCAGGGCGGCAAGATTCTCGCGCTCGATCAGTTCTTTCAGGAAGGCGCGCGCTTCCTCGCGCAACTTGGCATCCAGGTTGGACAGCGGTTCGTCGAGCAGGACGACGGACGGCCCGTAGACGAGCGCGCGCGCGATCGCGACACGCTGCTGCTGGCCGCCGGAAAGCTCGTGCGGATAACGATGGCCGAGTTTGCCCAAGCCTAGACTGTCGAGCGCGCGCTGGACGGCGCCGCGCCGGGCTTCGTTCTCCATGCCGCGCAGCTTCAGACTGTAACCGACATTCTCCTCGACGGTGCGGTGCGGCCATAGCGCATAGGACTGGAAGACGAAACCGAGCCCGCGTGCCTCGGTCGGAACGACGAGGCCGGTTGCCCCGTCGAACACCGGCGTGCCCGCGACGCTGATGCGGCCCATATAGGGCTGCTCCAGGCCCGCGACTGCGCGCAGCAGCGTCGTCTTGCCCGAACCCGACGGGCCGACGACCGCCGTGCGGCTGCCTTTGGGAATCGAAAGGTCGATCGCGTCGAGAGCCGTGACCGTGCCGTAGCGCTTGTTCGTGTTGCTGATGTCGAGGAACTTCATCGCCCGGCGATACGGTTGGACTGGATGTAGAGCGCCACCGTCAGCGGCAGCGAGATGATCACCATCGTCAGAGCGTACGGCGAGGCGGCGGCATAGTCGAGTTCGCTCGTCAGCGACCAGAACTCCGTCGCCAGCGTGCGCGTGCCGTTGGGCGCCAGTAACAGCGTGGCGGTCAGTTCGTTCGCGATGCCGAGTGCCACAAGCGCGTACGCCGCGGCCGCACCGGGGGCCGACAGGCGCAGCGTCACTTCGTGCAGGGCCTGCATCGGCGTGCGGCCGAGCGACGAGGCCGCCCATTCGAGATTGACCGGCACCTGCGCCACGGCGGCGCGCAGGCTCGCGAGCGCGCCCGGATCGGGCAGCAGTGATGCGAGAAGCATGCGCTCCGGGAAGCCGCGCGGATAGTGGCTGTGCATGCCGTTCAGGAGCGGCAGCCAGTGCGCGGTCGAGCGCAGCATGGCGCGCGCGTGCATCGGTGGGTTCGGGTCCTTGCCCGGGACCGGCAGCTCGAGGAGAGGTCCCGGTCGAGCGCGCAGCGCGGCCAGGGCGGCGGCGCTCCACGGCACCGGCGCGAACGTCGGCAAGGGCTTCCGCCAGATGCCCTTGCCGAGCGCCGCGTGCGGTGAGGCGACGTACATGCCGAGCGCGAGCGCCGCGGGCAGCGCCGCGCGCATCCACGGACGCGGGCTGAGCGGTGCGGCGGCGACGATGCGCGCGTCGATCTCCGCGACCGCGGCACCCGCGAGCAGTGCGACGCCGAGCAGCGCCGCGACGCCGAGACGGTCCGGCGTGCGCAGGACGTCGAGCGCCGGCACGAGCTCGGTCAAGAGCCCCATCGGCAGGGGGAACGTGACGCCGCCGAGCGTCGCCGTGCGCGGCAGCGAGATCAGCACGCCGACGACGAGCCAGAGCGCGCCGTGCGCCCACAGCTCGCGCGCCGCGGCGGGCCGCTGGCGCGGGCGTCGCAGCAGAAAGCTCACCGCACCGGCGAGGATCACGACGAGCAGCACCGCCGGTACGGCGCGCGACGAGCGCGCGGCCCGATCGCGCCAACGACCGCAACCGTCGGCTCCGCAGCGCCTCCAACAGGTAGAGGCGCGCGGCGGTCCCGCGATGACCTGCCCGCCGGTGGTTCGACGCGAGCCAGTCCAGCCAGCGGACTTCGTCGACCCGCGTCCCGAACGCACGCCGTTCGACCTCGTACTTTCGGGTGACCTGCGACAGCTCCACGTCGGCGGTCCGCGGGTCGAGGCACATGTTCGCGGCGTGTTCGGTGTAGGCGACCAGCGGCCGATCGACGGCGGCGCAACATGACGCCCCTGCCAGTCGGATCCACAGGTCCCAGTCAGCGAACAACGCCAGTCTCGGATCGAATGCCCCGATCGCGCGCACCAGCCGCGTGCGCGCCATCACGCCGGATGCTCCTCCGGGCACGACGTTGTACGTCAGCAACTCGATGTGCAGCCGTTCGAGAGAGGGCGGGTGATATCCACCGCGCACGCAGAGCTGTCCGTCGGTCACGACCACGCCGACGCAACTCCAGTCGCAGCGGTGTTGCGCCAGCGCGTCGAGCTGTGCGGCGAGCTTGTCCGGTGCCCAGACGTCGTCATCGTCGAGAAACGCGAGCCACTCGCCTGTGGCAGCACCGATCGCAGCGTTGCGCGCGATCGCGACCCCACGCGGCTCGTCGTGGCGCAGCACCGTGACACGGTGGTCACCACAGGATCGCAACGTGCCCGCTGTGCCGTCCGTGGACCCATCGTCGACGACGATGATCTCGACATCGACGCGCACCTGATCGAGCGCGGAGCGAACCGCGCGCTGCACCAGTCGCGATCGGTTCCGAGTCGGGATCACAACCGAGACGAGCGTCGTCATGCGAGGTCGGCGACGAGGTCGTGCACCCGGCGGACGGCCGTGGGCCAGTTGAGTCGGGCCTCGAACGCCTTCCGTGCCGCCCGACCCACCTCCGCGATGCGATCGGTGCGGTCTGCGACCTGCTGGATCACCTTCACGTAGTCGGCGACCGACGCCGTGCGGGGGAGGACCCATCCTGTCCGGTTGCTCTCGACGACCTCCGATACACCGCCCACGTCGGAGCACACGGTGGGCACGCCGAAGGCCGCCGCCTCGGCGATCGCGATCGGGGTGCAATCGGCGCGCGACGGCAGGATCATCACGTCGGCATCCGACAGCACGGATGCGTAGGCGGTCCGGCCCGCCTCCGTCCTGCGGTCGAGCTCACCGACGACGCGAATGGACGAGAAGTCCGGACCGAGCGCCGGTTCGCAGCCGACGACGGTCAGCGTCGCCGGCACGCCGCGCCGGTTGAGATCCCGCAGGACCTCGACGGCCAACGGCCCACCTTTGCGGACCCAGGCGCGTCCCACGAACACGAGCGAGCACGCGCCGCGCGATCGCCGTCGATCCAGGATGCGACGCTCGACTGCGGAACGATCCGGGACGGCATCGAGGTTTGCTCCCCATGGCACGACGGCCACGCGACTGGGCGGGACGCCGTAGCACTCGATCGCGCTCTGCGCGGCCCAACGCGACGAGAAGATCGCCAACGCGCAGCGTTCGAGGGCGGCCGCTTCCATGGCGTGCCCATCTCGCAAGGTGGTCCGGGACAGGTTCGTGAACTCGGGATAGAAGTCCACCAGGCTCGCGAAGGTCGCGTCCGCCCACAGCACGATGGGCACGTCCGATCGGAGATGCGCGATCGGGATGCACTCCGTCGAGAAGACGACATCCGGACGTCCCATCGCGACCGCTGCACTCACCTGCCGCGCGAGCTTCCGAGCGTTCTCCTCCTGGCGGTAGGGCTGGAAGCAGCGACGGGTGACCGTCCGGTGTGCTCTCGCGCGCAGCCGGTTCAGGAGGACGCGATGCTCGTCCAAGGGTCCGACCGAGTCGACCTCGTACCCGACCTCGCGCAGCGCGTGCCTCATGTAGTACGGCCAACCGCTCCGCAGGTTCGGGTCGGACGGGTCGTGGGTCGTCACGAAGGTCAGCCGCATCCCGTCGCACCTCCCCGCAACCTCCGCATCCGGAGCTTCGAGAGCCGAACCAGCCGGCGTTCGCGGCGGACGTCACCTTCGATGTCGAAGCGCAACGAGGCGCTGATGCTCGCCACCTCGCCCGAATCGGACCAGATCCAGAGCGCCGCCGAGTACTGCCCTGCGGCAACGACCGGCGGGACGGTCAGCACGAGCTCGTAGTCGCCCGGGTCGTGCCCGAACGAGGGATCCACCTCCCTCGTCGGCTCCACCACGACGGACGCGCCGTCCATGTCCTCGATGACCAGCGCGGCCTCGAGATCCGATACCGGCTCGTTGATCGACAGGAGCGCGCGCACGATCACCGTGCTGCTCTCGGTCAACGGCCCACCGGACGCGTCGCAGACCGTGAGCGCGAGGAGGTCGACCAGGGGCGAGCTGCCGGCGACGTGGAGCTCGCCGACCGGACTCGACACCGACGCCATGTACGCGGCGAGCACGCTGTTGGTCTCACCGATCATCTTGATGTTGCCGACGTCGAGCCACATGAGGTGGTCGCAGAGTCGCGAGATCGAGTGCAGGTCGTGGCTCACGTAGAGGATCGTGCGCCCTTCGGACGCCAGACGCAGGACACGGTCGTGGCAGCGGCGTTGGAACTCGGCATCGCCCACGGACAACGCCTCGTCGACGATCAGCACCTCTGGCTCGAGGTGCGCCGCGACCGCGAAGGCCAGCCGGAGGTACATGCCGGACGAGTAGCGCTTCACGGGCGTGTCGATGTGGCTCCGAACGCCCGAGAACTCGACGATCTCTTCGAAACGATCCTTGATCTCGCGACGCCGCATCCCCAGCACCGCGGCGGCGAGCATCACGTTCTCGCGCCCGGTGAGCTCCTCGTGGAACCCGGCGCCGACCTCGAGCAGTGCACCGACGCGGCCACGCACCCGCGCGTGCCCCGACGTCGGGGCGGTTATCCGTGTGAGGATCTTGAGCAACGTGCTCTTGCCGGAACCGTTCGGGCCGACGATGCCGAAGCAACGGCCTTCCTCCACTGCGAACGACACATCGCGCAGCGCCCACACGACCGGCGGCGCCTCGTTCCCCGAGCGACGACCGATTCGTCCCGCGAGCTCGCGCAACGACAGACCGCTCGCCACCTCGCCGAGGTTGTAGCGCTTCGACAAGCCGGAGGCTTCGATGACGGGCTGTCGCATCAGATGACGTCCGCGAACCGACGCTCGGCGGAAAGGAACGAGAGCACACCCGCGGACAGGACGACGACGGTCCCGGGTATCGCCATCACGGCTTGCACGCCCGGCAACGGCGCGCCGGCGACCGCCCAGCGAAGCAGCTCGACGATCGCAGCGACCGGGTTGAGGAAGTACACCCACTGCCAACCGCTGGGCACCGAGGACGACGGGTACGCGATCGGAGTCGCGAAGAACAGCAGCTGCATCGCCATCGCGACGAGCTGCTGCGCGTCTCGATATCGGACGGTCACGGTGGCGACAAGGACGCCGACACCGAACGTCACGACGACCAGCGCGGCGAGCAGCGCAGGGACGAGCACGATCTGCGGCTGGATTCCGATTCCCGTCACGACCGAAGCGACCACGATGAACGCGATCGAGAGGACGAGATCGATCAACCCCGGGATCAGCGCGGCCAGCGGAATCACCAAGCGCGGGAAGTAGACCTTCGTGATCAACATCGCGTCCCCGACGAGGCTTGCGCTGCAGCGATCGACCGAGCTCGAGAAGTAGTACCAAGCAGACAAGCCGGTCGCGGCGAAGATCCAGTAGGGAACGTCACCGGTCTGGACGTCGAGCAGCTCACGAAAGACCACGACGAACACAAGCGCCGAGATGACCGGACGAAGGACCGCCCACGCCGCGCCGAGCAGCGCCTGCTTGTAGCGGACCTTGATGTCGCGCTGGGCCAGCAGCGCGACGAGCTCGCGTCGCTCCCAGAGCTCCCGTAGGTCGAGCGGCGAGAAGCGCCGCGCCGGTCGGATCTCGACCCACCGTCCGAGCCCGGAATCGGCGGTCACGACCCGCCCGATTCGACGACCCGCTTCACGGCACGCACCGTCACGATCATCTCGTACGCGGCGTCGTAGTGGTCGAGCTCGGCGCGCGTCAGCTCGTGGGCGCTGAGCCCGTGCAACATCGAGATCGCGGCGAGCACGTTGCCGTGGCTGCCGATCTCGACGCGCTCTTCGCCGAACTCGTCACCGAACAGCCTCTGTGCGGAACGTCGCGTCAAGGACCAGTGCCAGGACTCGCCCCACACGTCATCGCTCTGCTGCGTGATGCCGGGCACGGTGAGGAGCAGCACGCCCCCGGGCTTCAGGATCCGGTGCAGCGTCGCGACTGCAGCACGCAGGTCATAGATGAGGTGCAGCGTCTGGGTGACGATGAGGCAGTCGAACGAGTTGTCCGCGATGCCGCTCGCATCCGCGAGATCCGCGATCACCGTGGCGACGAGATTGTCAGGATCGATGTGGAGGACGTCGATTCGATGCACCTGCGTCCCGAACAGACGGGTGTAGGCATCCTCGCCGATCTCCAGGACATCGCCACGGATGTCGTCGGCGTGACGTTCGACGAACGTCTCGATGTAGTAGCGGTCGATCGGCCCCCCGCGGTCGTAGCCGAACGTCCTGTCGATTGGTTCGACGCGGCGGAGATCGCCGTAGCGAACGTGACCGACGGGGATGCGACCCCGGATCCGCCACTTCAACCGCCTTGCCACTCGTAGGACTGGCGCAGGTGCGGTTCGGAGGACGGTTGCGCGAAGCCGGACGTGGACGAGTCTGCGGCGTGTCGCGAACTCCCGCACGGCCTCGTCGAGCGCCTGCAGCAGATCTGGGTCGCGCACGCCGCTGGCTGTCACGTAGGACTGGAGCCAGATGAGGAACTGGCGGTAGGCCTGGTTGGGCAGGTTCGGGTCGTACTCGCCGGCCTGGATCGCAACGTTGCATGCGGATGACGGGTGCTGCCGATACCAAGCAGTGGTCACCGAGCTCATCACCGCACGCCCGGTCAGGAACAGCTTCGCCTGGAACGCCTGGTCCTCGAACATCGTCCTGAACTGCTCGACGGGCCCGCCGACACGCTCGATCAGTGATCGGCGCACGAGCATGCTGCAGATCGGAACCGCATAGCCCCCGTCGCGGAGGATCTCCGTCAAGAGGTGGGGAGGCTCGACGACCGTGCCGTGCGGGAACGGGATCGCGTTCCGCGCGTTCGCCCTGCGCTGGTCGTCCCAGCTCTCCCAGACGTACGACGGCGCGCATACGACGTCAGCGGTCGGATGCGCCTGCAGCATCGCGAGCTGTCCGGAGAGATGGTGCTCGTCCCATTTGTCGTCCGCGTCGAGGAACGCAACGAGCTCCCCCGTCGTGCGTTTGACCCCGAGCGCACGCGATGCGCTCATACCGCGGTTGGCCCGGCCCTCGTGCGTGACGTACTCGACGCATGCGTGCTCCGCACTGACACGACGGGCTATCGCAGCACTCGCATCAGTTGCGCCGTCGTCGACGAGGATCAGCTCGACGGCAGGGTGGTCCTGGTCGAGCACGCTCTGAATCGCCTCCTCGATGAACTTCTCGGCATCGAGGAAGATCATCACGACGGATATGAGCGTCGAGTCCACGTCGTCAACCAAGGGTGACCAGTGGGACCGACGTGGTACGGGACTCGAGGAACGACCGCACCGCGTCGAGCGTCGCGCTTCGATCCAACGCCCGATCATCGACCGGCAGCTCGATGTTGTCGTGGAGCAGGGCGATGTCTCCGGCGACCATCCCGTGCAGCATTGCCGCCGTGCCTGCCGCGTCGGCCCCGGGCATCCAGTCCTCGGGGTCCGTCGAACAGAGGTAGCAGCGCAAGCCCAAGATCCACATCGCGATCAGGCTTCGGTACCCGAGGTCGGAACCGGGCGGCCGGAACAGCCGTATCGGACGACCCAGCAGGCGCTCGACGGCCCGCCGCCCGTTGCGGTACTCGCGGACGACGTCGATGAATCCGCACCCCTTCACGAACGGGTGGCTCATCGAGTGCGAGCCGATCGCGTGGCCGCTCAGGTCGATGCGCCGCACGATGTCGGCGTGGCGTTCGGCACTCGCACCGGTGACGAAGAAGGTGGCGCGCACACCGTGGCGGTCGAGGAGGTCGAGCAGCGCGGGCGTGTGGGTCGGATGGGGACCGTCGTCGAAGGTGAGCGCGATGCCGGCGCGACCCGAGTACCACCGCACGCCGACGACCTGTGCCATCACCCCGTGCACCCGATCGTCCAGAGGAGCGGTGCGATCCGCGAGCCGGAGAATCCCCCCGCGCAATCGCGCAAAGGTGCTCGCTGCCCCCACCTTCGCCATCGACACGGCATACGGCACGTGGCCCCGCGACGCAAGGGTCAGGGCGCGTCGTGCACACGCATCACTCGAACGGCGCGCGTTCGCGCCGGTGCGGAGCCGCTTACGCGGCGTCCTGCATACCGCGCGCGATCAAGGCCTGGCGGAGCTGATCCTCCAGCCAGTCCTGCGCCTGCGTGATCGCGGCGCGCCGGGCGGCGATCACCGCAGAATCCGTCGTGCCCCGCTCCGCCTCGGCCGCGAGCTCCTGCCGATGGAGCTCGAGGCGGTCGATCTGGTCGACGAGCCAGTCGAGCACCTCTCGATATGGGCCCTTCGGGATCTGCATGAGGGTGCGCTCCACACGTTCTACGTCGGCAGCAGGCCGGTCGGAACTGAGGGTGCGATGCCAGAAGGCCTCGCGCAATGGGGCGGAGGGCCCAGCGCGACGAGCCGAGCCGTACGCTGCACCCCATGGCCGACCCCGCGGAGAACGCCCCGTCCGACCCCGTCCTCGTCGATGTCGACGGCGGGGTCGCGCAGGTGCGCCTGCATCGGCCGGAGCGCCGCAACGCGCTGGGTCTGGAGGTGCTCCAGACCCTCCTCGAGACCGTGGCGAGCGTCGGTCGTCGCGACGACGTGCGCGTCGTCGTGCTCACCGGCGAGGGTCCGGCGTTCAGCGCCGGGCACGACATCGCCGAGATGGTGGACCGCGACGAGGCGTACTACCGCGAGCTGTTCTCGACCTGCACGACGCTCATGAACCTGCTCCGCCAGCTGTCGCAGCCGGTCATCGCCCGGGTCGACGGCGTGGCGACGGCCGCCGGCTGCCAGCTTGTGGCGGGATGCGACCTCGCCGTGGCGTCCGACCGGTCGCAGTTCGCGCTGCCCGGCGTCGGCATCGGGCTGTTCTGCTCCACGCCGCTCGTACCGGTGAGCCGCGCGATCGGTCCGAAGCGATCGCTCGAGATGCTGCTCACCGCGGAGCCCATCGACGCGGCCACTGCGCTCGATTGGGGGCTCGTCAACCGAGTCGTGCCGGTCGGTGAGCTCGACGACGCCGTCGACGAGCTCGCGGCGCGGCTCCTGCAGTGGAGCCCGCAGGTGCTCGAGCTCGGCAAGCTGTCCTTCTACGAGCAGCTCGGGCTCTCGGAGCGCTCCGCCTACGAAGTCATGACCGAGGTCATGACGGCGAACGCGATGCTGCCCGACGCGCAGGAGGGCTTCCGTGCCTTCGTGGCAAAGCGTTCACCGGTTTGGGGTAGTTGAGCGACGGTGGACGTCCCCCTCCAGGCCCGCGAGCTACTCCTGCACCAACTCGATGAGCGTTCCGAAGCTGCCCTTCGGGTGGATGAACGCCACGGTGGTGCCGCGCGAACCGGGACGGGGCGCCTTGTCGATCGGGGTGCCGCCGGCTGCGACCAGCGACGCGAGGGCCGCCGCGCAGTCGTCGACGCGGTAGCCGACGTGGTGCAGCCCCTCCCCCTTCTTCTCGAGGAACTTTGCGATGGGGGAATCCGGCCGCGTCGCCCGGGTGAGCTGGATGTACGAGTCCGCCACCTTCAGGAGGGCCTCCTCGACGCCGTCCTTCTCGACGGTCTCGCGGTGGTGCACCTCGGCCCCGAACGCGTCCCGGTAGTAGGCGATCGCGGCCTCGAGGTCGTGGACGGCGATGGCGACGTGGTCGATCTCGGTCAGCAGCATGCGGCGAGTCTACGAGCGCGGCCGGCGCCGGTTCCCGGGGGCCGGAGGGCACGAATGTCGCGCGATGTGGGGTGTTCAACCACCACGCGTGAGATACTCTCGGACACCGGCATGAGGCGTGGGCAGGCGAAAGCATGGCGTTGACACCAGAAGACATCGAAAGACACCAATTCGCCACGTCGAAGCGGGGCTTCGACCCCGACGAGGTGCGTCGGTTCTTGCGAGAGGTCGCCGAGGCCCAGCGGCAGGCGGCCGAGAGCCCGCGCTTCGGGCGCATCGGCGACGAGGTCGCGGCCGTGCTCGAGAGCGCGCACCGCTCCGCGGCCGCCATCGAGGAAGCCGCGCAAGCCGAAGCCGACCGCGTCCGCGCCGCCGCCGACGCCTACGCCGCCGAGGTCCGGGCCAAGGCCGATCGCGACGCCACCGAGCAGCTCGCCAGCAGCGAAGCCGCCCGCACAAAGGCCGAGACCGAGCTGGCTGAGCTCCGCTCCGTGACCGAGCGCCAGGTCGCGGACGACCTGGCGAAGGCCGAGACCGCCCGCGCCGAGGCCGAGGCGTTCGCCGCGGCCGAGACCGAGCGCATCGAGCAGCTGCGCACCACCACCGAGCAAGAGCTCACCGAGCGGCGCGCCGAGCACGACGCCGACATCGCGAAGCGCCAGGCCGAGGCCGAGGAACGCGCGGCCACCACCATCAGTGAGGCCGAGGCCAAGGCCGCCGAGCTCGTGGCCGACGCCGAAGCACGGGCCCGCGCCGAGATCGAGCGGGGCGAGCAGGAGGCGCAGCTGCGGGCCACCACCGTCATCGCGGAAGCGCAGAGTCGTCTCGACAAGCTCCTCGCCGCCGAGCGCGAGGTGCACGACCGACTGGTCGCGGCATCGAGCGACCTGCGCGCCGCCATCGAGCGCGTCGCCGGCCGCTACGACGGCGACGCCGCGCCGCCCGGCCAGCAGTCCATCGACCTCCGCGACGAGACCGTGGTCGTCGTCGAGGAGACCGTCGTCGTCGCCGCGCCGGTCGCGAGCGCGGAGGACGCCGACGAGCTCGGCAAGATGGTCCGCGAAGGCGTGGGCAACGCGCTGAAGGACCTGCGCTTCTAGCCTGACCCGCTCGCTGCGCCCCCGCGGGCGAGCGACCATCGACATCTCACAGGCACGGTCGTACGTTGACGAGGACGACCGCGAGCCCCGGATGCCGGCGCGCACAGCGGTGACCGTCTCCCGGCCGCGCGCGGTGGTCCTCACCGACGAGATGGGGGGACGCGCATGGCGACGCTCACGTCCGAACTGCTGACCGACGAGATGCTCGCGCGAATCGACGAGCGAGCACCGATCTACGACCGGGAGAACCGGTTCTTCGACGAGGACTGGGACGAGCTCCGACACTCGGGCTTCCTGCTCGCCGCGGTCCCGACCGAGTTCGGTGGCGCCGGCCTGGACGTGGCGGACTACACGGCCCTGTTGGGGCGGCTCGCGTACAGCGCGCCGGCGACCGCACTCGCGGTCAACATGCACTGCTACTGGACCGGCGTGGCGGCGGACCTCCTCCGAGCCGGCGACCAGAGCTGCCGGTGGATGCTCGAGGCCGCAGCCGACGGCGAGGTCTTCGCTGCGCTCCACGGCGAGGCCGGCAACGACATCCCGCTGCTGCTCGCGGTGGCGCAGGCCAATCGGGCCGACGGTGGCTGGGAGATCTCCGGGCACAAGATCTTCGGCAGCCTCTCGCCCGTATGGACGCTCGGCGGCTTCCACGCGATGGACACGTCCGACCCCGAGCACCCGCAGATCGTGCACGGCTTCCTGCCCCGCGACAGCGCCGGCTACCAGATCATCGACACCTGGGACACCCTCGGCATGCGCGCCACGCAGAGCCAGGACACCTTGCTCGACCGGGCGTTCGTACCGGACGACAAGATCGCGCTCGTCTGCCCGGCAGGGTTCGCCGGCGCGGGACCCTTCCACCTGGCGGTGTTCGCGTGGGCGCTCCTCGGCTTCTCGTCGGTGTACCTCGGCGCGGCCCGACGGGCGTTCGACATCACGGTCGCGCGCCTGCCCGAACGGACGTCAATCGCGCTCACGCGGTCCATGGCCCACCACCCCGAGGCGCAGCACAACGTCGCGGACATGCGCATCGCGCTCGACGCGTCGAGCGCGATGTTCGACCGCACGGCCGAGGACTGGGCCTCCGGCGTCCAGCACGAGGACTGGCCCGTGCGGCTCGTGGCTTGTCGCTCGTTCGTCATAAACGAGGCGTTCCGGGTCGTCGACACGGCCCTGGACCTGAGCGGAGGTGCCGGCGCGTTCAAGCGGAACCGTCTGGAGCAGCTGTTCCGTGACGTCCGGATGGGCCGCTTCCACCCCGGCAACTCGATGATGGCCCACGAGCTCATCGGCAAGCTCTGCCTGGGCATCGACCCCGATGATCCGCAACGCTGGGGCTGAAGGCGCCGTTCACGAGGGGTTCGGGAGAAATCCCGTGTTACGGGGTTGTCATCGTTTCGCAATCGTCGTAGTCTGACTGCAACGTTCGGAACGGGGTTGCGAGCACACCGCACGCTCCACCTCCCGCCTCGATCCGATCGCCCGAGGTGCCGCCTCGGCCCAGCCGGTCACCCGCCCGCGCCCGGCTGCGGTCAAGGCGACACCTCGGGGTAACTCTCACTTCCCTGATCGATCGTGTCGTTCTGAGTGCCGCCCACTCGGAACGGCACGATCGATCGTTTTCAGTCGACGCGGCGGCGACCCTCGATCGCGCGGCCGAGCGTGAGCTCGTCGGCGTACTCCAGATCGCCGCCGACCGGCAGGCCGCTCGCGATCCGCGTGATCCGCAGCCCCAGGGGCTTCAGCAACCGGGCCAGGTACATCGCCGTCGCCTCGCCCTCGATGTTGGGGTTGGTGCAGAGGATGATCTCCTCGACGCCCTCCGGCTCCAACCGGGCCACCAGCTCGCGGATGCGCAGCTGCTCGGGCCCGATGCCCTCGATGGGGCTGATGGCACCCTGCAGGACGTGATAGCGCCCGCGGAACTCCTGCGTGCGCTCGACCGCCACGATGTCGGGAGCCTCCTCGACCACACAGAGCACGTGACCATCGCGCCGCTCGTCACGGCACAGCCCGCAGAGATCGCCTTCCGCGACGTTGAAGCAGCGTCCACAGAACGACACGCGGTCCTTCATCTCGCCGATGGCGCGCGACAGCCGCATCGCGTCGGCCTTCGACACCTTGAGGAGGTGGAAGGCGATGCGCTGCGCCGACTTCGGGCCGATGCCGGGCAATCGCCCGAGCTCGTCGATCAGGTCCTGGACCGGACCGGCGTGGATGTTGGCCATGGCGGCGTCAGCCGCCGAGCAGACCCGAGAGGCCGCCCAGATCGCCCAGATCGCCCATCGCCGCCTGTTGGTTCGCGGCGATCTGCGCCGCCGCGTCGTGCAGCGCGGCGAGCACCAGGTCCTCGAGCATTGCGATGTCGGCGGGATCGACGGCCTCGGGGGCGATCGTCACCGACTGGAACTCGAAGCGGCCGTTGACCGCGACGCGCACGACGCCGCCGCCGGCGACGCCTTCGAGACGCCGCTCCAGGGCGTGGACGCCGCCCTTCTGACGCCGCACATCGGTGGCTCGACGGTGGAGGCGCAGGAGAACATCGGCGCCGAGGTAGCGGGCAAGCTGGTCCGGTACTCGGACAACGGCTCGACGGAAAGCTCGGTCAACCTGCCCGAGGTGTCCCTGCCCGAGCACCCGTGCTGCCACCGCATGCTCCACATCCACGAGAACGTCCCCGGCGTGCTGAGCGCCATCAACCGCGCCGTTTCGGAGGCCGGCGCAAACGTCGTCGGGCAGTACCTCCAGACGCGAGGCGCGCTCGGCTACGTGGTGACCGACATCGACGACGAGGGTGCGATCGCTTCCGAGGCGCTCCTCGACGCCCTCGACCAGGTGCCCGGCACGAT
>JAULBW010008843.1:0-13745 GCA_032358265.1 Vaucheria bursata
CAGCCAGCCAGGTTTCAAACTCACTGATGTTACCAGCAAACACAGCTGGCGCAGTAGTGTGGTCTGTAAAATACAGTTCCATCATCTGCAGAATATTTGCAGACATTGAAATCCCATTTAAACGCGCCAGTACTTTAGGTCCGCAGGCTTCAAGCTTTGTGGTAAAGTTTGGATAGCGCGGATTGCCCCAGAGTGTTGTTAACGTAGAGAGATTTGATTTTAATGCAGGGAAGTCGTTGAATGGGTCTGCTTCGTCGTTTACTGTTTTATGTAACGGAACGCCATTAAACCAAACATTAAAATCTCTGTAAGCGGTTGGTATGCTTTTATACTTTGGAAGATTATTCGTATTGGGTTTTGTAGTGTGTAAATAAAATTTCTCTAATACGGTTGCATCACAGCTGTCTAATTTTTTAAGAATGTCTACATGTACGGAAGCTAAGTTGGTAGAAAACGTTTTGTAATCTGCAGCTGCTACTGAAGACTTGCCTTTTAGTATGGTAAGGTTTGCCGTTAGTACTCTATAGCGTGCAAAAGGATTTGCAACTGGCGCGTCTGCTGCTGCTGCCGTTTTTCTACGGTTCAGTTCATTTTTAATTGCAGTAAGATCACCCGCTTTAAAGGTATTCGGTCCAGGTGTAAAGATTGCATTTTGTGGTGTAGCCGCATACGTAGTACTGGTAGAGGTTACAGAAGAAGAGCTTCCCGCCGTTGGACTATATGTATAACGCAAGTCCATTGTGAAATTACCTGTAGTACCGCCAACAGTAGCTGCTGCACGTAAATGTCCGTTCAGTGTTAGAGTGGTATTTACAAAGCCAACAGAACCGCTTACTTCGCCCAATACAGCTGCATTGAATTTATTCCAGCCTAAATTTAAATCGGGAAGAATTTCAACAGAAACGGATCCAGCGGCAAGTATACTCATACCTACCATACCCGACACCCCTGTTTGGCTCACTGCCAACGAACAGGTAGCGGATGCACTTAACCGAACCGCTGCAGATGCCCGTGCAACGTTGTAGGACAAAAACTGTACGTCCTCTGATCCGCTCCATTGGAAATTAAAACCTGCAGTACCTTTTAAATATGCAGACCAGGAACGCATGTCGTCTACACGTCCTTTAAACTCTAGATCTCCGCTGATAGATAATACCCGGATGAGGGTAAGACTCATGTTGCGTCTTCCTAAATACCAGTAGTAACGCTCAACATTGTTTGCATCCCGAAGATTTAATAATTTGAAATCTAGTCCCAAATTATCTGCATCTATGAGTACACCATTATTTTTCGGGAGTTTAAAATTGGAGTTTATACCGCCTTCAAATGTATTAGCAGGGTATTGATACTTGGCAGCAAGATCTACGGAGAACCATTCGTCTTCGGCCGGAACTTTGATCTCCCCGGTCATGATCAACTCAACAGAAGTATTGGTGCCTGTTGAAACCTGAATGATGGGTGTTGCATCTAAACTGGCAATACCGCCGCGCACGGATAGGCCAACACCCAGACCGGCTAAGTAATTATTTTGTGTAGGTGTACCCGGACGATCCGGATCACGGTTTGTATTTGCAAAATCAATTCGGTAGTTGTATCCAAACTCACCGCTTAATTTATAAATATCTACCGGTAGTGGCCCAAGTGGCACACCACGGCCCGGCTGCGTTGCAATAGCAAGCTTTACATAACAGGAATAAAAATCAACCGGAGTTTTGGTATGTGTTATATCAAGCGCACCTACAACTTCAACGGTGCCTATTAATTTCCCTTCGTAAAATCCGGAGAAGCGCGAAAAATCAGCATCCTTGGTGTATCGTACAACAAATGTTGCATCAATAAAATTTCCTGCCTTTAAATTTCCGCTTACTTCGCCAACAGTGATATCGCCGTTTTTGATTCTGAAATCGCTTACCTTTAAATTTGCATCTGTACCTGTAACGTTTAAACGTAAGGTTGCACTGCAGACAATCTGTTGGTATTCTTGACTATAGGCAATTTGTGTGATATTAAAGGTAAAACTTTCATACTCTACGATACCGCTGCCATCAAATTCTGCAATACCACTAGGGTCAATGTAGATTTTAGAAATAGCAATAGAAGAATTTAATTTGGAGTGCGTAATGGAGCAAGAACCTTCGAAGAATTTAAAATCCAAATCGTTTGTAAGGGCAATACCTCCTGTAAGGTTTGATATTGCTGCGCCGCAGACACTGAGATTGGTATTTTCCTGTTTGACATTACAGGCAATATTACCGGATGCATCGATACTGCCAGCTACACCGAGTTTGCCTGAGATACCAACCAATGAGCTAACTGCACCATCAAAACTTCCAGAGTTTAATTTTAACCCTGAAAAAATACCGTAGGTAACATTGGCTGTAAAGTTTGTAAACTCAAGCGTGTAAAATGTTCCGCCACATACTTTATTAGCAACCGTAACTTGTTGGGTGATCTCTCCTGCAGCATTCAGATTGCCTTGTACGCTACCAATTGCAATACCAAATTTTGCGATGTCAATTTTAACATTGGTAACGGAAGAAAAATCATAGGTTCCGGTATAATCCTGTGTTCCGGCAACATAATTAAATTTGAATGTGCCGCCAAAACCGGGTTTGAGAGTGAAAAGGGTGTTAATCTTAACATCGGTTGTAACTGGAGCTTCTAATGTTACAACACCGCTGAATGCACCTGCTGACGTTACGTTCAGGTTTATAGCTTTGATGTTGGCCTTGATTAAATTGATGTCGGCTAAAGGTACGGGGGCTTGCCCAGGCATAGTAATGATTACTTCATCATAGATACCCGATTCATCGTAATAATATGAAATGGTAAGCCCGGATAACGTTTTATGAAGTGTTGTGTAGGCAGTACTTTTAAGTGAAATGCTTGTGCTGGCCGTTGTGCAAATATATTTTTTTAAGACAACACCATTTACTTCTTTTATTCCGGATACGACTGAAGCGGAATTAGCAGGGATCGTTACAATCAGCGGACCAAACTGATAATTGTCATCCGGTATATTTGCCGAAGCAATAAATAAGGTTTCAAGCTGCGAAATCCAGGCATTGATATGGCTTGCATTGCTTGAAAGATTGTCTGCACCGGAAATTAATTTTGATGTTTGCTTAAATGTTGAAAGCCCTGTTTTAATAGGTGATTTTATGGTAGGGTTTAAAATTACGGTCTGCTGAAAAAAGTTTTCAAGGGTAACATCTTTATCCGGTTTGTTAAAAAAACGGAAATTGTAATATATAGCAATATTTTTCTTTGCATTAGCTCCCGATCCTACCGCAGGTATTCCGTTAAAATGCTTTTTATTTAATTTACGGATATCCGCCTGCATCTCCTGAAAGTCTGCAGGACTTAGAGGTTTGGATGATTTGGTTGCTTTAACCGGAGTCTCGTTAAAAACAATTGTTACGTTATAGGGATACGCAGCTCTGAGAGCATCCAACCTGGCATTCAGACTTTCAATATCTGTTGCTGAAAGGATTGAATTTAATCGTGTGGACTCGCCTGGTTTGTCAACCTGATTTATAATATTTGACGTTGTTTGTGCATGTGCACCAACAGCCATCAATAAAATAAACCAACTAAAAAAGAGTATGCGTTTCATATATATTTTTTAATTCCTTTGAATTATTTCTTAGCCTTTTTATTTGCCTTCTTAGAACTTGATGAAGAAGACTTCGTTGTTTTTTTCTTCGCTGCATCTTCAACGCTTTCTTCAGCAAAGAATTTTTTCAGATATTCTTCTACAACTGCTTCCAGTTCGGTTAGCTCAGCTGCAGTCAATTGGTTTAGATCCTTGCCATCTATCACATTTGACAGATCTTTTTCCATTTTCTTTGCAAGCTTCACGGTATTGGCATCTCTGCTATATAGCTTTATGTATTCGATCAAGGTTGTTAAACTTGCTTTCAAATACTCTTTTGTTCTGTATGCAACGGCATCTGAATAAACCGACCCGAATCTAGTACTTGTTGCCAATGCGGTACTATCTGCTGAAGATGGTTTTACGCCCGTTGTATCCAAATCACCAATAACAAAATCGCTGGGGTTGATCTGAAGCTGGGCTGCAGCGGGGTCTTCAAAGGTTGCATATTTCTGATTCAGCGGCGGACTCATCTGATCCAGCAAAGATTGGGTTTGATCTAAATTTGTGGTTGCGCTTGCCTGCATACGTTCCAGAATCACTTTCAGGCGCAGCTGTAATTTCTTAGCCATTTCGCTTAAGCCCTTATAGGTTTCATTACCAATAACCGCAGCCATACGCATCAGCTCAATACCTTTGATCATTAATAATTTTCCTTGAACAATGCTTTCAGGGTTACCCGCAGCAATCAATGCCTGAGCCTCTTTTATCATTGCTTTAGAGGTATCCAAAAATTGTTTTGCCGTCCAGCCGTCGTATGCATCCCAATCAATCGGCTGCACCATGGCACCAACCGCTTCGTTCATTGCATCCTGTATGCTGTCTGCTTTTGCTAAATTACTGCTTAACTTATCTAGACCATCTTCTAAGTCTTCCAAGAAGCCAGCAATCTGATCTGCAAGTGCCGGATCAATGATGCGAATGATCATGCCTTTCATGATCACTCTACCGCCATACATGCGGCTATCCTGATTCACCCAGACATCCTGCATGATAAATTCAAACTGCGAATACTCTAAGTATGGAATTTTAACAATAGCAATACCATTGTATGGCCTTTCAGAAGTGATCTCTGACACTTCTAATTCAAAATCCGCCGCTTTGAATTTGTCTCCAACTCCGAAGGATTCGATTGGCTGACTGTCTGTCAACAAAGCATCCATACTGGTGCCGCCGCATCTGAATGTGTTTTTATTTACCCCTTGTGGAAAGGTTAAGAATGTATCGATCGGAGAATAATCGGAAGTTGTTGTTCCACAATACGCCATAACACGATATACATATGTGGTATTAAAAGTTAGATTCTCTAAATACTTACCAATCAATGTATCTTCCAGTTCAACCCAATCAGCAGATAATTTTGTTCTATACTGAATATGGAACTTTGTGTATTCAACTCGTGTATCCCAATCGATCAATGCTTCTACATCGCTTTGTACATCTGGCGGAAGCAAACGTGGTGCAGCACAGGCACCCGAAAATGAATTTACATTTCCAGTATTGAAGACCAACGTATCACTGCTGATACTAAACAATCCATCTTTACATTGTGAGCGGATAAAATATTCGTATTCGGTTTTCAAATATAAACTCTTCAACGTTTGAGTTGTACCTGTAACAATTTTGCTTTGCCAATCTTCTTGCACAGCACCATAGGGAGCAATTGGTCTCCAAAAAAGTTGATACGCCTTTGCTTCAGAATCTTTATCCCAGGCAAGATCTGCTATGTCCTCTGTACGCACCTGAGCACGCAAGCCAGACGGCGGGTAACAAGAGCCTGTAGCTTGCACGGCAAATAAAGATGGATCATAAATAATTGAGAATACATTGCTGTTGCCCGACATCCATGAATTGTTCTGACAATGGTATTGAATTTGAAATTCATACATCTCATCCTTATCCAAATCAGAAAGCACAACAGAAGTTTCGGAAGTCAATACTTCTGAAAATAATGCGTTACTACCTTTTAAGCGATAACGGAAACGATATTGATCAAAGCCAGATATAGCGGGCCAAGTAACTTTTACCGAATAGGCGTCAATCTGTAAAGCTGTAATCGTTTCTTCTACGGGTGGTGTACAAGAAATAGCATTCACTGCGCCACCACTCAAATCAATTGCTTTGAATGCACCCTCTGATGATGAGCCATCTGTACAACGTATGCCAACAGCAACTTCAAATTGATTGGGTATAGGTTCTTCTATACCAGATGTTGTATTCGTATATGTTGGAATTTCAATTGAGTTCGATTTTGTTGATTTAGTAACAGAACCAGTTGCTGTGCGTATGGTTACACTATAGGTTTCTGCCCCACTCACAGCGGCCCAATCTAACACTACAGCACTTGTTGGATCATTCTGTTGTTTTCTTTTTACAGTATATGCAGCAGGTGGCATGCACGATACGCGGGTACCACCGCTTACAAAAGTAAGTGTATCGTAATCGGATGTGTTGCTACTACACAAAGACTGCAAACGTATATCGTATGCCTGTCCGGGTAACAGATCCGTCATTAAAATTCTGCTCTCTGAAGAAGTAACCGTCTTTGATGACGACCAGTTTTTATTTTTTTGTTTATATTCTAAGGTATACGACTGATGTGCTTCGTTGCCAGAAAATGTAATTAAGCTACTTGTATTATCAATGGAAATGACATTTAAGTTTGTTACTTGTGGACAGGCTTGTCCGTAATAAAAACTAAATACCTCCGAGTACCCTTGATTCTTAAATAAGTCTAAACCATTCTGATCATGCGCCCGCACGCGGAACGCATACCACTTGCCTTCTATTAAATTCGGATCAGCGATGGAATAATTATAGGCAGTTGCAAAGGTTGATTTTTCAAAAATAATGGGTGCACTCAGCATCACATCATTGGGGTTGGCACCAACAGGATATATTTCAACCAATTGTACATCATACTCAGTAGTAAAGGCAGAGTTTGGAGAGCCCGTGTGACGGGGAGTCCATTGAAAGAAAATATTTTGAGGAAGTGTAGGGACAATAGTTATACCATTTGCAGGTTTATTTATTATCGGCGGATCGTTTAATATCAACCAAGCATTAGCATAGCCTACGTTAATGTTTGATATGACAATACCAAACTGCGCATCTATTACTTCAAACTGAAATTGATAATTGCCTTCGGGCAAACCGTTGGCTCGGTATTGATTGAATGATATACCTGAAAACGTTAATCGGTTTGCATCAAATAAACTGTACACATCTGCGCCTGTGATTGTTTGATTGACACCGCCATCTAAATAAATCGGACCAACTTCATTTCCTGGAGAGGTACGGATGTCAATGCCCGCAACAGAACGAATGACCAAACGGATTTTTACAGGATAATTGTTTTTCGTTATATCCGCTAAATAAAGGTTGGCTTGAATACGGTCATACGCCGGGGTAGCATAGTCTGTTAGGCTGAGTGAATAGGGGCCTCGCATGCTAGTATTGACCAATACTGGATATACTTGGGCGTTTGAGTCAGTGGTCAGTAGACAGTAAACAGTGGTCAGTAGACACGTGGTGAATACGAATCTCGTTCGTTGTATCAAATAACGAAACAGCATACACATGAACTGTTGTATGAAACGGTATATATTAATTTTTCTATGTAAAAATGCTTGCATCAGAAACGATAGTTGTAGCTAAAACGCACCGTGTTTTCATTAAATGCCGGTGTGTTCTGTGTTGAATTTTTTGTTTCCCTGCTTAACCAAACAAGGCTGAGGGTAAAGTTGTGTTTTTTCTTAACTACCAATGTGTTATTGAAACGCAGATTACCTACATAGCCCATGTTTACATTGCTTGTAGTAGTTGTGTTCCACGAATAATTTAAACTCGTTTTAAGTAATTTTTTGAATAAGCTTTTAGAAACACCTAGCGTTGGACCGTAGGTTTTGGTATCGCCTGTTTCCAGTTGGTTCCAGTTGCCATTGAATGCTGCGGTGAATGTAAGATTGATTGGTACAATACCATATACATACGATATAACACCATTATAAAAAATAGTACCTGTAGGCAATTTTTTATCTCCCTGTTGTTCGCCCGATTTTTGTGCAGTCAGATTCAAATTCAAAACTTGTTGTCTTTTCTCTGATGCCTGGACAGTTATGTTCGAAATAAAACTCGCACTTTGTGTTATCTGTACATAATTCAATGTATCAATATTGGCATAAGGGTTCGTAGAATTAATCGTCGTAAACTGAGAACGCATATTGGTATAGGACTGAAAATTGGAATACGTAGCCGTAAGATTCACCTTCTTACTCACTTGATATCCAATATTCACATTACCTACCCAGCGCTTCATGGTACTCACTTTTGAATTATCTAAGTTGTTGCGCTGTTGTCCAAGATCAAGGCTTAGATTTACTTTGTCTTTAAAAAATGGAGCTGCAAACAATGCCGTAATGCTTTGTAAATCGTTGTTGAAATAATAGGCACCATGTGTGCGATAGCCGGGATCAATGCGTTCAAAACCCATACCCACGCGGGCCTTGCCAATCATTTGTGTAGCCTTAAGTTTAAAGGCATTGTAATTTTTCGTTGTTGCATTTTCCTGAATAACTCCCAACGCCTTTTGTTTGGTTTCGTCTTGTACACGGGAGTCCAGCGTTAATGTAGAGTTGGCATATTCGCCTTCAATAGTAAACTTGGCATTTAACTTTTGTTTGAGCAGTACCGACCATACAAAATTTTCTTCAGGCGTTACTCCGATACTATCTAAGGATGTATGCAACGATGTTGTATTGTCGGTAGAGCGAAACAAGGAAACACCATATTGATTTCCATTGTTTTCATACTTCGCATTGAAGCCCATACCGATACGTTGATAGATGGGCTTGTTACCGGATGCAAAACCAACGCTATCATATTCAACTGCTTTCAACAAACGACCGTACATACCAGAGAACGTCCATTTACCTGGTTTCAATTCCAAACCTCCACCTAAAAACGTATGTCCGCTTAATGAATATGGAGAGAAGCTCATAGATCTCCAGCCCGCATGTGCTGTGATCCATTTGTATTTAGGACTGATACCAAAACGATTGAACTGCTGCTGGTTGAAGGGTTGGGAGTAATTAAATTTTTGATTGCTGTATGAAAACGAAACAGGAATTTGTACTTCGCCTAAAATAGTTGCGTTTAAATTCCCTGTAAAATAATATTGATACGGTGCGTTTCTTCTAGCATCGATACCGGTAGCATTATAAAATACCTGATCGGTACCTACACCACCACTTACCTTTAGAAATTTTGCCTTTACTATTTTTTCAATGTCTTGTGCAAACACAAGACTATTAAAAATAAATAGAGCGAAAATAAAACTAAATAAAAACTTTATCACTGATTAAAAGATTAAAGGCAAATATAAATATATAGTTGTCAGTGGTCAGTAAACAGTGGTCAGTGAAACAAAGACTATTATGACTATACACTCTATCCTTAGAGCGCAGCACTCTACGGATAGAACTTATAAGCGAACTGACAACTGACCACTGTCTACTGACAACTAATTATTGTTTAATGATCTTAAGCACCCGTTGATCAACTCCACTAAGCACTTTTACAATATAGGTACCACTTGCTACAGCAGACATATCTATCTGATAGGTATGCGAACGCACAGCAATCGGTGTTTGATACGTGTAGATCAATGAACCCAATAAGTTGTATATGTTTGTTGTTACAATTTCATTGTAAGCAAGCTCGGCTGTAAATGTTATATCCGTTGTTACCGGATTCGGACCAGACGTAAGCGTTACGATTGTTGAGGAATAAATCGTATCCACATCTGGTGCCAATTTACCAGGTACAATTACTATATCGTGTGAAGTCTTTTTTGCGCACATTCCTAAATAGGATGTTAAACCAATCGTGTACGTCCCAGTGGAAGGGAAGGTCAGCAAATATTTGTCTGTATTCCATACCGCGGTAGCTGCACCCCAGTTCCATACCAGTGAATCTGGTGCTGTGTAACTGATATCAATGGCAACAATTTCATCTAAAATACCAGCCTCTGATGCCATTAAGAAATCCGATGCTAAAGGCAAAGTGTTTTCAATGATGTGTATGGTATCGCTTGCAGTATTTCCGAATGAATCTCCTACTTCTAAGATATAGTCCCCGCCATTTTTAAAGTAAGGCATTTTAACAGAACTCACTACTACACCAGTTGCTTTGTTGTACCATTTGTAATAGGTTACATCTTCGGCAAGAGCATCGAGTTGTGTTGAATCACCCAAACAAATACCGGCTTGATTCGGAAGTACGTTTAATTTATTCGAATATAACCTTAAAGGTACTTTGATAAAGTTACTAAGCTGCGAAGTGTTATTAGATACATCTGTTGCAGTTACGAGGTAATAATTGCTAGCGATTGGGTTATAGCCTGCGTTTACTGGGATACGCAGTGTCCAGTCCGTTCCAGAAACTTTTGCATGATCTACATACGCCGTAGTTTGTTCTTTAATGCCATTTCCATTAAAGACTTCGATGGTGTCTGTATTCAAACCTTTACCAACTAAATCGATATAAGTTGCTGTTTGAACAAAGCTCGAGATGGTGGCAGTGTCTTTGTTGTTGTTGCCAGGAGAAAATGTCCCATCATTTCTGGTAAGATCGATTGCTATTGGCGATGATAAAAATGTGTTCGCAGATATTTTATTATTATTAGAACCATTATACAACTGAATATTTTTAGTCACAGTATTATTAAAAATATTTCCAGATAGATAATTATTCGAAGATCCATTGTAAAATACAATTGCGTTGGAATTATTTTCAAATGTATTTTTTTGAATGAATGTATTGCTCATTCCATTATAAGCAACAAAAGCATATGCTGTATGATTACTAAATGTATTTTCAAGCATCGTTGAATTACGGAAAGAACCATTTGTTACTATAATACCATACTTATTTTCATCTAATATATTTTTATAGAACCTGAAATCAGTGCTGCTATTCGTTAAAAATACTGCGGTATCATTTTTTGATAATTGATTATTCGTAAAATGAATAAGAGACGCCGCTAAAGGTCTCACATTAGAAAACGAAAACGCTATATTAAAATTTCCAACCTTATTATCACTGATTGAATCTATATATACATTCGACACATCTGAAAACGTTTGATATTTAGATGTTATACGTTCGCCAACTGTATTTTTATTAATGGTCAAATAATTTGCATTTTGTAGCTTTATAATATTTGAAGAGGCCGTTTCAAAATTATTTTTATTAATACGAACGCTTGTAGAAGTAGCACTACCTATATTTAGCAAAGCGTAAGATGATATACCTATAAAATTATTTCCAATCACATCCAGCTGCTTCACATCTTCGTATTCAATTACGTTTTTATTGGAATACGAAAATGTATTATTCTCAATCTTTGCTTTATTAAGCTGATATAACTGAACTACTGGGTACAAAGCAGTATTGGGTGATTTAATTACGAATGTATTGTTTCTGATGAAAGCACTGTCAATAGCAGCATATAAATTCACATGTGAATTTAGCGTAGCATCTGATACAATTACATTGTCTTCAATGACAACATACGTTGGAAATTGTTTCAGATTTATACCAGCATTCACAGGTATGGTATCACCTAATTCATTAAAGCCTATTTTATTATTTTTTACAACAACTTTATTGGCATTAAAGCCGGAATTAATTGCTGTTTTTACATTGTAGAACGTACAATTGGTAATTTCAAAATTATATGAAATGGTTCTTGTTCCGCAAGATGGCAAACTCGGAGGCCCGCCTCCGGCGCCATAGGCATAAATACCATCATCCGAATTTTTAATGATTGAATTACGTACAATCGCATTTGTTATGGCATTACTTTTCAAACAAATGTAATAATAGTTTAGCGGTGCAAGAGCAACACTATCTAACAAACAGTTCTCTATAATTGAAGATCCAAATGCTACATTTGTTTTCTCAAAATTTATCTTTGAAACCCTTAGATTAAAAAGCGACAATCCCCATTTTCTATTTTGACCATTTATGATAATTGTTTGATCGCCGGTTCCTGCATTAGATGTTGCTTGCGAAGCACCATTGATATAGGTTGAATCAACTATTGAACCTGCATATACGATATCACTATTTAACGTAATTTTATAGGGACCAGCGCCTGGTATAGCAAACTTGATGATATTTGGACCAGGTGTTTGATTCGCACATACAATTGCATCTCGTAATGAACCTGAACCGCTATCATTTGTATTGGTCACTAAACAAATCATTACAGACTCATCAATGGGAAATGCCTGTGAGAAATAAGATGATTGGCCATTCTTTGTGAATAGCGCACGTACATATTGGTATTGTGGTTTTTTATCAAATTTTAATGTCCAGTTTCCTTTTGCATCCGAATAAGCCGTACCTACATATTCATCGGCACTTTCGATATACGGATCTTTTACATAAAAAATTTCTGTCGTATCGTTTGGTCTGGATTTACCTGTAAGTATAATGTTTATACCTGCTGCTGAAAAATTTGTTATTATAGGTGTATAATCCGGATAATTTATATAACTAAAAAATTTAATAGTAGGATCGGCATTAGTGATTTTATTTTTTGAAATGAAATGGCTGTTACTAATAGCCGTAGTATCAACATATCTTTCAAAAGCAGACTTTGTATAGTTACTGATTTTATTGTTTGAAAAAACATTATTTTTCCCGCCAAATAAAAATGCTCCATATTCAACCGGATGCGGATTTCCGATTAGATCTTCACCAATAATATTTGAGTCAATAAGATTATTTTTTCCATAGGAAACATATAAGTAAATACCATACCCATGATTACCAATGATATTGTTTTTAATTATATTATTGTCCTGCACAATCCGAATAGCTTCAGAAGACGCTACTGGATCTTGTATTTTTTTATTTGTTTTGGAAATTCCGATATAATTATTAATCACTTTTGTAAACCCTGTGATATGAATTGGTGAAATAAGATTTGCAAATACATTATTTTCAATTAAACTATAATCAGCATTTATCATTATACCTCTATAAAAAATTCCTATAGGCCCAATAATATTATCATTTTTATCAATATTAAATTTATTATTTCTAAAAATTAGATTACTTGCACGAAAAGGGATATTGGGTATGAAGCCATAGACACCAGCGTCTAAAGCTGCTTCATCATTATTAACAAGTACATTATTATCTATAAGAGTATTTTTAGATTGAACAATGTTCAATCCGATATAAAAATCTTTTATACATAAATTTTTTATCGATAAATTATCAGATAATACTACCAAACCAGATCTAAACTGTGCGTTGTCAGAACTATTCCCATAATTTGCAATAAGGGACTTAATACTTGTAGCTGGCCAACCATCTGCATCGGTATTTCCTTGTATAACTAAAGAGTCTGTGATATACGGCAAATAAAACGGAACACTTATTGTATCAGAAGCTGCTAAGGTAAATGTTATAATATCTTTACCATAGTTTACATTTGCGCATTCAATACATGCCCGGAACGAACCCGGACCTGCATCGTTGGTATTGGTAACAACTTTTGTACATGGTGATATTAAAATCTGTGCCGATAGTTGCGATGTATTACCGGCAGCATCTGTTGCTGTAGTAACAATTGCATTTGTTATCGAAGCATCGATACCTGTAATGTTGTACGACCAATCACCATTAACATCGGCTTTTGTATGGCCTAAATACTTTGTAGCCGTTTGTGTTAAGGATGGCGTAGCAACAAAAATTTCTATCGTATCATTTGCTGCAGATCTACCTGTTAAGGTGTAGCCTGTTACAGCAAGGTTTGTGGGCGCTTGCTTGTTTAGATTTGAAGTTGCTGTTTGAAAATAAATAGCAACAGGAGTATTATTAAAAGTGTTTTTTGAAATTTTATTACTTGGATATTTAACAGAAACGCCACCAGAGTCATTATTACAGATGCTGTTTTGAAGTATGAGGTTATTGTATGTATTTTTTATACCCCATTTTTTGTTTCCAAAATTATTTGTGCCATCTCCCCCAATTTTATTATTGGTGATTTTGTCTGTAGTAAACTGAATTTCGA
>JAULBW010008886.1:0-13708 GCA_032358265.1 Vaucheria bursata
GATTGAGTCATTGAAATGGACATAGTAGACCAGTTGATAGTTGGATTAAACTTCTGCAACCAATCAATTCCAAATACAACAGGTGATACCAAAGAGTTCAAAATGTAGAACTTGTGGGAAAAGACAACACCTTCAATCTTGAGCTCTAACACCACAAAGTGACAAATGATTCCAGATACCAATGGCATGCCTTCAATGGTTTCAAATGAAATAGGTTTGTTTAAAGGCTCAGAAGGAATGCTCAAGGATTGAAATAGGATTTCATCTACTAAAAACTTATCTACACCAGAATCCACTAATACTGTGGTAGAAACAGATAGACCCATTGCACATATGTCCACTTGTAAATAAGGACAGTTAAGGTTGGAAAGCATTGTAGTCTCAACTAAGCATTTGTCAGAACGGTCCTTGTGTGATTTCTTTTGACCAGTAGTAATTATGCTGTGGCACTATTTCATTGAGTAATGTGAGAACATGATGTCAGCAGTCAGAATTCTTCAACTGAGCACAGAAATAATGATGCAGCTAACAGAGTTATAGGATTAACCGTTAACTGGTTAATTCCTAACAGAATTGCAACCTGGGAAAGATTATTATAAACTGAATTTGATTGTTATCAAGTGCAGGTATTGACTACCACTTAGTCATGAGATGCTATACATGCTTTTGCAAGTAAATGTATTTCTAAGAGTCAATTTATGTAGAGCCTATAAATTGGAATGAGTAAATGAAGTGGACCATTGGAAGACAGCTTTTTGTTGCTGTTTTTGGTATTTTGAGTATCAAGTCATGCCATTTAGTCTAACCAATGGCTCTGCAGTGTCCCTAAATCTGATGAACAAGATTCTACATGAGTTTTTGGATACTTTTTGCGTAGTATATCTAGTCAATATTTTAGTATATTCTTAGAATTTGGAACAGTACCAGGATTATGTTCAGAGTAATTTGGCATGCCTACATAATAGCAAACTATATGCAAAGATTTAATGATATACTTTATCTGTAATGAATACCAAATTTTTAGGATGTATCATCTTAGATACTTGTACTGAAATGGACCCAAAATCAACATCAAGAATAGATACCTGGCATATTGCCATAATCTAAAGACACTGCAGTCATTTTTGGGGATTGAAAAATTTTACCAAATGCTTATTTCTTAATACTCAAGTAATGTTGTTTCAATGGTATTGCTGTTAAAGAAGAATCAGCTCTTTATATGGTCAGATAAATGTTGACGTTTTCTTTACAAACTAGAGCAAGTTTTTAGTTCCAAAAAATGTCAAATCACCCTAATAGTTCTCATTTATTTATCTTTGAATCAAGCATTTCCAGTTTTAAAATTAGAGACATACTCTCCCAGGATTATGATGGAGTACTATGCCTGATTGTTTATTATGTGAGGAAACTTTCACTACCAGAAATAAACCACAAAGTGTACGACAAGGAACTATTAGTGATTGTGGTATTTTTCTATCAGTAGAGACTTTCTGTTACGCAATGCAGAACCAATTTGAGCACTCACAGACTATTGGAACTTACTGCATTTTTCAACTTTTAAAAAGCTGAAATGGCATCAGGTATGATGGTCATTATTTTTACCAACTTCAATTTTCAGGTCATTTTTTGGCTGGATATACAAGCTAAGAAACTAGATGCATTAAGCTGGCATATAGATTATCAGCTTAAATCCAATGATATTCATGTTAAGAACCAAGAATAAGTGTTACTATCAAAGGATAAGTTGCTAATAAAAGTGGCTTGTGCAGAAGATAAACCTACACTATTGGATCATATTAAACTTGCTCAGGCCAAAGATTGGTCCTTAATGTGGAATTCTAATGATAACAACTTTTGAGGTGTAGATGATTGTTCACTGTTTTAGAATTGATTTGCCATAACTGAATTGTCAGGATCTCATCTGTTTTGTTGTGATCTGTTATCAAACTGTAACTCTATGGACTTAATTTGTCTTATATGTGTATTCTTGTAAAGTATGTTCTCATAAGTGTGTTCTCATTAATGTGTTCTCATAAGTATGTTCTCATAAGTGTGTTCTTATAAATGTGTTCTCATATGCGTGTACTCTTAAGTAGTACTGTCTTAACAAGATTCATTCTTGGCAACACATGAATAGGGATTAATACATTTTTGGCTGTGTGTGTCTTCTTTGGGTTTCTGGTAATGCATATTATTGGATATATGCATAGTCTTTAATCTATTAATTCCTAACATGAATCAATGAAGATGGATAGAGTAACAGCATGTCATGACTCCCCTTTTGTGGGTGTCAGGGTATTTACCGGTCCTGCTATCTCTTTATGTCATTATGGCATAACTGCCTAGCTATGTTCACCAATATTCATTTTCATTTACCTATATTTTGTCTATACCTTTTCTATCACTTTTGCCCCTTTTACCTACTTGCACCTTAAATGCCAACCCTTTATGTCTACACCTTTGTAACAATCCTTTACAGAATACTTTGTGTATCTACTCTACAAATTGCCACATGTCAACTTTCTTATGGTCACTTGGAAACTTGTATTATTTTCTACAACAAGTTAACCTACAAAAGAATGATTCTATTTTCATCATACTCTGTCAAAACTCTTTTTTATCAACTTAAAACTCTGCTTCAACTGACTGGATATTATTCTGGAACAATTATCAGAGCTTTAATCTTATTAGAATCAGCTCTTTTATCAATGACTCTACTTTACTCCGCTTTATTTCTGCCAAAGACAATTTCTTGGAATTACACAAATAATTATAGAATTGTCATGATAATACACATGGATATTATTGCATTAATTTATGGACTAGAAGGTGCAGCAAGATTCACTGGAGAACCAGTTTCAAGGGTACTTCAAGAGGGTATACTGCAGGAACTAGCACAGACATGTTTATTTGTTCAGTATAATTTTCCTGTTTACTCTTTATAAGTTCAATAAAACTATTATAGTTCATTAAATCTTTTCTTTGATTTGCTATTTCTTCTCTACCTATATTTGCATTCACCCTATCCCAGGTACTAGTTAGTATATTATACTATTGTATTGTCTCCTCCTTCTTCTTAACAATGGGCTATCCTGGTGTAAAAAGATTTTTGAATTGATATTGCATTCTTATTGGTGACCAACTTATTGGTAAGATTATGTTTCTTATATTTTGGATAGAAGAAGAAAGATATAATAACATAGTATACTAGTGCGTACCTTAACATAGATGGTGAGGCTTAGCAGAGGGGGTAAAGTCCAATGTGTAACATAGGACAAACGAACAGTAACCCAAAAAAAATTTCATAAAATACAATATGTCATTATACTTGATAAGAGTGAACAAATGCATAAGACTGAACAAATAAAAATGTCCCCTGCTAGTTCTTGCGGTATACTCTTTTGAGGTGCCATCAAAACTGCCTCCAAAAAATTTTGCTGAATTTTGCTGAAAACTATTGAATCTCACTGAATCTTGTTGAATCTTTTACTCCATAAGTAAATTTATATTTTTTTACTAGCAGGCTTGTACTGTTCTATAATTAGTTATAGCATCCCTTGAAATTAACTTTGGCAGATGTAGAGCAGAATAGTTTAAGGATAGGCCAAATAAAGCGGAGCTATAGGGTTGATGATAGTTCAAGTATAATATCCATTTAGTTGAAGGCCGAGTTTGAAGAATTGTGATAGATAGAAGGTAAAGCAGAATTTGAGAATCTGGCTATCAATGAAGAGGTATTGTGGCATTAAACAAGTGTAAGTAGAAAATAAGTGAAGTTTTCACAGAAGTATAAGGAATATGACACGTGGTATTTTATGACGGTGTAGACAAAAAAAACTATTAAAGGATTATAACAAAGGTGTTGACATAAGAGATTGGTATGAAGGTGCAACTGGGATAATAGGCGCAATGTGGTAAAAGAGGCAAATGGTGAGAAAAAACATAGGCAAAATGTAATTGGAAAATAGGTAAACATGGGTAAACAGAGGCAAACACAGTTTAATAGTTATGTCATTATAATATATAGAAATAGCAGGGTTGGTAAGTATCTTAACAGACATTTCAAAGAAAATTTTTACTTTTAATAAATTTATTTTCTCACCAGTATTTTTGCTGTTCAAATTACATTGCTGGAGTCACATTAAGAGGTGTAGGTCAGATAAAGTAATTTTGGCTTAAGATATATAAGTTACTATCACTACTGAAATAATAAATAAATAAAAAAGGAAGTTATCACAGTTCTAGGATAATGTCAGTAATTTGATAATAATATGATAAGATTAGATAAGACAAGGTGAAACAAGGAAAATAAACTAAAACTGAATTGTACATATCAAGAAAGAAAAAAATGAATCAAAAAGTGACCTTACACTTTATGTGTCATTGAATGCAACACTGCATAAACAATAATCAGCAGACATGGGAAAAAAAAATGAAAGTAAGCATCCCAAAAACCCAAAGCAGATGTTAAAGGTAAAGCATTTTTAAGAGACAAAGAAGGTGTTGACAAGGCATATATTTCTTCAAGTCTGTTAATGTGTATGCACTATAGCAAAATCTAGAACTTTGCAACAAGGCAAAATGATACTAAAGTGACGTGTTGTAACAAAATGCTGCATTTGAACTAAAACAATATTTGTCCAAGTATTGGATTTGAAGAGTGATAGAAATAGAATTTAAATTCAATGACTTAAAAGGTCATACCACTTTATTATGTCAATATTATGTATAGTATTGAGTGCATAAATATAAAATTATCCACATTGCTAAAAAGGCTCTGCCAGTAAAGTCTGTAAAAATGATCATTCTAAGCAGACTGGATTTATACTAGCTAAGTTTCAAAAAGTTAAGTTCAGTGCAATTTCAAGTTGGCATGAGTTTGCAAGTAAAAATAGCACACAAGAGTAAATGCAATAGATAACTGTACTTACCAGTCATTTTGCTCTTCAACTAGGCTTGAAAGAAATAAAATATACTCAGCTGATTGAGTTGGTAAATACGTTGATAAAAACTATTGTTAGTGTTAGTACCACCATGTGGCACTAAAATCTTTGCAATATATTTTGTAGCAAGATGCATATTACAAGAAACTGCAAAATAATTGTTTTCAGATGACTTTTATTTTTTATTTAAAAAACAGCTATTAAAAGTAGTTGTACAACTACAGATATATTTTTTTCAAGGCTCATGTTGTCAGGAATCGATTACTTGTACTGTGTACTTATGCCATATCATTTCATCCATTTTATTTATCTTTCACTGTTTTATGTAAAATATTGTAGTATGATGTGTGTTGATGAGATATATTCCTAAGAATGTACAAATAAAAAAATGTTATGCACAAGGGCAAAAAAATTTAAAAGAGTAGCAGCTCAAATATACATTATATCTTGACCTGTGTTGTGAGAAGTGCAATCACTTCTCACAACACAATATTTACAATTCAAGAACTATTGTGTGACTAGAAAATTTTGAGAATGTGACTAGACATAAATAAAAAATGTTCTCAATAGGAATATCTGCAGCTATGAGTAAAAGAGGAACCTACTTGTGATAAAACTGAATTTCTGACAAAAGTTGAAAATGTCACTGTGTATCTTTCTCATCTTGCGTTTTCCCTTTCTTGTTCACTGTATCTAGATATATTTGATCCTAGTATATATTCAAAGTTTGAAAGCTGAAACGTTCAGAGTTTACCTGCTCACTAGCTAAATAATATTTAGCCAGGAGAGAAGTGATCAAATAGCACTATTTTAACTAAATATCTTGTATGGCAAAAAAAGACTGAACTTAATTGTTACTTGAAAAATATAATGACAAATAGATACAAAATACTGGCTGACATTGCTGAAAAAACTGTTTATACTTCATTCATTGCATTAGTTTTAGGCATAAATTTAATAGATAAGAGATTACATGGCTAGTTTGTGCATGCAACACTGCAATGATAATTAATCTGAGATGAGAACTGATTAGACTAACATTTTGAGACATCGTTCTATCACGCTATATTTCCTAAAAGACAGAATTTCTACAAATAGCACAATAAAGTTAAAATGAGATACATTACAAACCTGCAAGTAACACATTCTTATTGTTCAACCTATTGTGGTTTACACATATCTTTCATAAAAAAAATAAGATAACCTCATTATTGAGTAAAACTTGGTTTGTAGCATTAAATTCTATAATTTACTTGGCACCATCTCAAAGTTAAGGGTTAACATTACCAGACCAAACTAATGTAATACATATAATTTTATGAGTCCAGATTTTTTTTTAGTATTTTGGTCAAATTAGGTTAGGTACAGTTCTGTTATCCTATACAAAACTAAAACCTAATGTTTAAGTATATAATTGTTAAAACTCATAGTGGCAAGTTACATAAAATAAAATAGGACATGGAAGCTCAAGAAAAGCACAAAGGGAAATGCAAAACATGCAGATATATATAGCAATTGGTGTTACAAGCTGCAACATACATGCTACAACTTGCATGATTGGAAGGAAATTCCAATCAAATCTCAAATTTACAATATTTCCAGTAAAAATAAATTCAGTCAATTTCAGCTGCAGTGATTCTAACAAGGATTGACACTATACTCTTTTCTTTTGGTAGCAAAATGGAAACTTAAAAGACAAAAGAAAATATTTATCTGCAAAATTTGAAAGCATCTATGTACATTACAAATACAAGTTAATCAACTAGAGGAGAATCTCAATCAGAGCATACACATAATTGATTATTTTGACATTTTTAATATCAATACAGAACTAGGTCAATATGCATGCCAATAATATAAACTAAGACACTATAAAGGTAAAAACAGTCATGAAGGAAAAGTATTAGCAGCAAAAAAAACAGCACACTAATAATCTAACAACAAGAGCACAAATAAATTAACCTGCTATACCAACTAACTATTACAAAATTTAGTGTTCTAATGTTAGAAATGTATATACAGCAAGACTCAGTATAAAATCAAGATGTATTTACAAAACATAAATTGTGTTGCTGGAAGTGAATAAACTTCACAGCAACATACAAATCTTAAACTTAGCCTGTCACCCGTAGTGACTTGCCATAAACTTAATATGCAAAAAGATGACTTGCCGTAACACAGAACTCCACAGCTATAACATGAATTAACTGTTAACAAGTTAATTCCTAACATCTAACCTGTTATATTTTTGCAAATGCAACTATAACTGCTACTAGTTCTTTTAAGTGCAATGCATGAAACTAATGGCATCACAAGTAATACATGATTAATCAGGTCTAAATATTTTCTGGATATTTTTTTCCAAGCAGTTTTTTATATGATATTTTATGACTTTAACTCAATATTTACTGCAGTAAAAAGCATCTGCCAATTGTCTTTTCTAAAATGCACAATGTTGTAATTTAACTTTGCAGTATGATAAATGTTGCAAAGGTAGGCAACAAACTTAAGAGCTACAAAATTCAAGTTGAGTAATACTTTCAACAGTACTTAAATGATAATACTCTACAGCACATTTAATTTCTGCAAGCTATTCAGTATTTGTCAAGTTTCTACTATCAGATTGTTGAAACAATGTAAATCAAAAAAGAATACTTGAGTATTTTAATTATGGCTTAGTTATTGTAAAATAGTTACACATAATCCTATAGTTGTAACTAACTTAAAAAAATTATTCAAAGATGCAAATGAATTAAATTTGTTTTAAATAACTATAAAAACATGCTTCAATCAAATAAAGCAATATATTGATATAATTAGGGAAGATTAAAAAGACATATTTTACCAACAGCATTGCCAAAATATTCACTTGTCTCACATATTATGTACACAACTTAGAGTTCTCCTCATGTTTCCAGCAAAAAGTTGATACTGACACAGTGTTTTTTCAATTGCACAAAAATACATTTATAGAGTTGTGGGTAGTATAAATGTTAATTTTTTTCTTGAGTAAAAAGTAGCTAAAAATGCTAGTACTCTGTTGATCCAAGAAAAAAGAGTTTGTTCAGAATTTGATGGCAGAACTTGAAAAATACTGCAAAAAATATTAGAAATATTTGAAATTAACAACTAATACAAAGAGTAGCATTCAACTATTTTTTTCAACTATTATCTTACTATTTTTATTATAAACTTTGTATTAAATACTTTAGAAAAAAAACATATGTAGTTACATATGTCAAAAGGTGTGAAATGAAAACTGTATTTCTTTACAAACTATCAACCTGTGCACATTTTACTAAACATAAATTGATCAACAGATTATTTTTGTGTATATTTGAAGAGAACTATGACAATATAAAGCAATACTTTTAGGAAAAAAACAAAAAATAAGGAATTTTTTTAGTTACTGTTTCCAAAGCACATTCCTTTTCATAATTTCATGTTTCAAATTTTACTTTCACAACTTTTACTCTTATTTCATCATTTTCCCTTGTAAAATCTATTTTTTTCCATGAATGTTAAAAAATAAAAGGCAGAAATTTGTTAGATATTCAAAAGCAATCATTTTAACACCAGAGCACTGAGAAGTTTTTATACAGTGATAGTGGAGTTTTTTGTTTCACTGTTTACAATTTAATAATCTGAAAAATGATTTGAATGTTGACAAGCTATGTGTAACATAGTTTAAAACATTAACAAAGAAAAATTTGCAAAGTTAATCATTTTTGTCCTTCAGTGGCTTACTCACATTACTAACAAACAAGTTCAAAATATACATATTGTAAGAAACTAACTTTAACTTTACACACATAACTTTGATATCAAACCAAGAATAAAAACTCAACTCTAAATATAAATTGCAGTATAATAAATATTTACTTCATGTGTGCTGAGATTGAATCTCATTGATGTATCCTCAATTTACCATTTCAGATGCAAGCAGCTTAAAGCAAATACAAATGATGATCAAGTGACCATATTTATCCAAATTAAAAAATGGCACAATAAATCAGTTCTTAACACATATTATACTGATACCAATCTATTGGCAGTAGTCTGAAATGATAGTATATTATTGTTAGGAACGGTCTCGAATGGGATTCAAGGCAATCAGGAGCAACTTTCAAGATTCGGAATAACCCAAGCAAACAATGAACAGAGACCAAAATGCAACAATATATTATGTACAGAACTGTTTCAAAGTCTAAGTGCACAATAGATATTTTTAGAGATAGATGAAAGAGTGAGCAAAATAATGTAGCTCCTCAATTTGGAACAACCAAAGTACAAAACATTAATTTACATATAGAATAAGAACTGCCCAATAAGAATGGCCCAGTTGTACTTACAAAATATGCACATGTATAGCAATTATTAATGCGGTCCTAACAATTATATATTACCATTTTTGCATGGTCACATGCAAAATCTAAATAGTTGAGTATACTAGATAAAAATAGCAATTAGTTTTTGTTGATGGTCTTTATATTGATAATAAAATATTTGTGAAAGAAATTTTTGGAATACCTAAAAACCAGCCATCACTTTGTTAGTTATTGTTTTTCATTAATTTTTGCTTTGCACTTTCCTTTTCTTTAGGTCCTTGCAGCCTAATTTAATTTGCAGTTTAGGATATGAGTAACCTGCACCTCTAAATAGAATTTCCAGACTTAGGGTTAATTGCTGGGAAAATACATGCACAACAAATGACATAAGAACAGAAATAGTATTTAATATTGACTTACTGTGTTGCTGAAAGTGAGATGCATTTTGCAATGCATAAAACAGCAGCATAAAGAACAGGGTTAAGTTCTTTGAAGTATCTTGAAGCTAAAGCTGAAACTAAGCTGAAACCAAAATAAAACCATGGACAAATTATATTGCAGCTACAGAATAGAATTAACACCCCTAAGAGTTAATTCCTAACATTAGTATAGACTGTAATTAAAATTGTACAACAAAATTTACATTACCTAGAATTTGAATTTTGCAAATGTACAATTCTATTAAACATATAAAAATCATAATGGCTCCAAGTTTGGCTTTAGATTTTTTGTTGTAACAATTTTAGATACATTAAACTATTTCAGGAGTCTCAACAACTATGTAATTTATAGTTTATTTTATAATAAAAAATATATTAAATTTTTATATTAGCAGCTTCAAAGTAGAAACTTGTTTTTTGAGTCTACTCTGCTTTATTAAGCTGAACTACAGTTTTCTATATTCTCTCTACCAGGATCTGATATATTTCTATTGTGATTTGTCTTAAAATTATGATTAATTTGTACATTGTATTGTTTGTTCAAGTACAATTCCTTTAGTGTAAGAGTATCATTACTAGACTAACATACAAAGCAGAACAGGTAACATGGAACCAAAACACAAAATGATTATATGTTAAAGCACAGTCTGTTATACTCTATCCATGTGTTGCCGAGAATAATCTCACCAACATTGTTTCAACATTATTTTCATATCAATCAGACTAAGTTGAATTAATTGGAACAACAACCTACAAATCATCAATAGTCATGGAAACAATTCATGGATAGTAGAATAAATTACATGACAGAAAGTCAATTCCTAACATTTATGGAGTCATATTTATAGTTTGATCTAATTTGTCTTTTATGCGCATAGAATAAGTTGTAACGTGTTGACAAGATTCATTCTTGTTAATACATGAAACAAGACTAATTTAATTTATTAGTCATGCAACTTTGTTGTATTCCTTGTTTTTGCTCTGACTTTCTGGATTATGTGTTAATACAATTAGTCAGTCTTTACATTGTTTTGTTTGAAGTAAGGACATTCTAGCAGCACAATACAAATATATAACCCTAACCCGAATATACAGCCTAAACCCAAAAGAATGTGGTTTACTTCTATAGAAGTTTCCTCTTGCAACAAATGACAAACATTCTATGTATATGTTAAGATATAGGAGAGACGGTATAGTGATATAATATATATATACCTAAAAAGGAGATAAGGACCAATGTCCAGCAGAGGGCAGACAGCAAATAAAAAGATTTAATAAAGAATAAAAAGTTTTGTTATACTTGAGAAGAGTGAACATGAACACAAGACTGAGCAAATAAATATGTCCCTGCTAGCTCCTGCAGTATACCCTCTTGAAGTGCCCTTGAAATTGACTCTCCAATGAATCTTGCTGAATCTTGTTGAATCTTGCTGCATCATTTGCTCCATAAGTAAATGCTACAATTTCCGTTGTTAAGTTTGTGACAATTCTAGAATTATTTAAAGAATTCTAAGAATTTGTCTTTGGCGGAAATAAAGTGGAGTAAAGTGGAGTAATTAACTGTAAGGCTGATTCAGGTGAAATTAAAGTTTGATGACAGTTTCTGGAATAATATCCAGTCAGTTGAAGTGGAGTTTGAAGACAATAATGAAGAGTTTTCAGGGAACATGATGAAAATAGAGTCATTCATTCATAGGTTGAACTGGTTGTAAAAAAAATCCAAGAAGTTTCCAAGTAACTATAAGAAAGATGACATGTGGCAACTTGTGGAGTAAGTGCATAAAGGATTCCATAAAGGATTGTGGCAAAGGTGTAGACATAAAGGGTTTGGCATTATGGTGCAAATAGGTAAAAAGGGAGATAATCATAGAAAAGGTGTGGGCGAAATATTAGCAAACATAGACGAATATTTATGAACATAGTTGAGCAGTTATGCTGTAGCAATTTAAAGAGATAGCAGGACTGGCAAATATCCTGACAGTATATCTTGCATGATGGGAGAAATTTTTTAGACTACAACTATGCCTTAGATCCGCATGTTCCAGAATATCCTATACTCTGTTCTGCTTCATATATTTTGGTGACTCTTCATGAAAACAGCCAATGTGGATTTTGTTATATTCTTATTTTGATGACTTTTTACAGATTAGCCAACAGGGAATTGCTCTGATGATTCTTCAAAGATCAGCCAATGGGAATGATGCTAGTCATAAAGTTCAAGCTAGTCATCAATTATTTTTTTATATTTCATCTTTGTTTTCCTGTCATTGATGGAAACATGCACACCCATATCTTTTGACTGAAATGTATATAAAGTCAATACACTTGCATTCCTTTATTTCTCTTGTTCTCTTTCCTGCTGTTATTCATCTTCTTGTTTTGTTCTTGTTTCTTTCATCCATTTCCTTCTTTTGCAAGTCTTCACAGAAATACTGACAGAAACTCAACACATTTCCAAGAAACCTCCCAAAAATGTACTGCAAATTTATAACATCAAAATAATTAGTGTTAATTCCTAATATTGACAAAGAGTTATTTTTGCACAAAAAAATTGTAAAGTATTTACTAAAACACGGTTAATGCCATGTGATATTTATCATCTGGTTATCATATTTATACAGATAATTTTTATCAGAATTGTTCTTTTAGATACGTACATTCATGTGACTTGTTTCTGAATATGATCAATTGTTATATACTATCAAGAATTAAATCCCTTAGGGATTAATTCTATTTTTATAGCTGCAGTCAGTTTATATTTATGACATTCCAAGTATATTGGCTACAAAGATGCTAGTAGGATTATATAATTTGTTGTGCTGGTAGAATTAGCTCACTTATATCAACACAACTAGTGCATGATAAATACAAATATTTCTGTCGCAGTATCTTGTGCTTTGTTGTGTTTCATATTTCTAACTTCTACAGTAAATTGGAATTTCTATTGAAAACATTTAATAACTTTATTGAATTAGTTATTCATCAACATTTTTTAGCCTGAAAGTAAATTTTTATGCAGTGTTTATTAAATTCAACATAAAATATATTTTTTAAATCATTAAGAAAAAAATCAGATATATTTATATTTCTGGCACTGTCCACAGTGATATTGGCCTTGCTAAAAATGCAATAAATAATTTTTATTAATTAAAAATCAAATTTACAAATGTTTTTCTTTCAGCTCAAAAGTGCAAGATGAAAAATGGTAAAATTTGTAGTGGTTCAGTTTCAGGAATGTAACATGCAACATACACACAAGGAATTTGTGACAGAATATGTATATTATTACATCCTAAATTGTGTTGATAGAAGTGAGATAACTTCATCAGCACAACAAAATATCAGTTACTGAAACTTGTTCTCATAATCAGAACTGAAACTTGTTCACATAGACTAAACTGAAACTCCAACATAGTATCAGAAGAAATGTACCGCAGCTACAAAATAAAATTAACTTCCTTAGGGGTTAATTCCTGACATTAAGTCAGAATTGCACCATAGTACAATGGTACTCGCGCATAAAACTTCTAATTCAAACATAAATTGCAAAAATTTGAAATTTATGATAATGGTGCATAGAAAATTTTTTGTTTAAAGACTGTTTTCAGTGCATAATTTTGAACAATTATTGTTGTGATGTAACAAATATTTTAGCATATCTTAACTAATTAGCTGCTCCTATACTTGAGTATGTACATACGCTTTAGTTAAATGATAAATTCACAAAAGAGCATGTTTAAACATATTCTTTGAAAAATTAAGATAAATACTATAAGTAAAGCTACTTACTAAATTTGCATTAATAGTATGTGAGGGATTGTATTAGTTTATTGTCAGGAACACGAAACACAACAGAACACAGGAAACTGTGGTAGAAATATGTGCATATTCACCATGCACTAATTGTGCTGATATAAGTGAGTGTCAGGAATTAACCCCTAAGGGAGTTAATTCTATTTTGTAGCTGCGGTACGTTTCTCCTGATGCTTTGTTGAAG
>JAULBW010008897.1:0-13688 GCA_032358265.1 Vaucheria bursata
CCATTGCTGTAATCCATCTTCCTTCTTTCAATCTTGTTTCTTGACCCCTTTTCCCTATCTTTTGCAAGTCTTGACAATATTACTGATAATGTGTCAAGTATAATGCTTAGTAATGATTTTAAACAATAAGCTTCTTAGCCATACTATTTACACAGTTCTGGTCAGAAAAAACAGTTTTTTCTCATTCTAGCTCTTGCATAAATGCACTGAATATAAATCTGCCTTGTGTTTTCATTTTTTAAACTACATTATGGTTACAGTATTTTTTTGTTACTGCTGTCATGGCTAGTAAGATACAACAAAGTACCATGACATTATTCGTTTCATATAAAACTTTTATCTAAGTCAAGCACTTGTTGACCAAAGTTAGCTAATTTTGAAAGGTATCTAACTGAAACATATGACGTGAAAAACTCTTTCACTTGCAAGCTGAGTAGCAACCATCATCATTCAATTTTTATGTTTTATTAGACTATACTTTTTGATATTATAGTTTATTGGGATCTTCTGTTTTTCTCTAAAATTGCACTTGTTTTTATAAATTGTGGAATATGAAAGATTTATCATGCCAGCATGTAAAATAATTTCATAGTTTTTTAGTTGAGCAACTGAGTGAAAACTAAAAGACATTGTAACAAATAAAACTGTTCAAAACAGCATAACTTTTTTGCGGCATTTTCGTATAAATAAGTAATGTACAACCTAACCAAGCTATTTTTGTGGCTTGGTGAGAGAGTTTGATGCAAATGTACATCTTGCATTCAAATGCCTACCTATGAGTGATTCATGGTTGCATAATGCGGCACTTTTCAATTGAACCTGAAAAGATTTTAATTGATTTGTTTAAAAGGTTAAATTTTGAGATAGACGGAAATTGTGCAATAGACATACGCATTCAGTTTTGCGATAGACATACGCATTCAGTTTTGCGAGTGAAAGGATATGTTTTGATTCTATTCACTTGTCAATGATTGCCCCATGGGCTGAGGAAACGTTTTGATTGGTTTACAAATATTATGTAACTTATTTCATTCTCAACATCATGACTTTTGGTTTGAATATACCGCTTGAACGTTATGTTTAGAAAACTTCTCATTCAACTTGCAGAACACGTAAACAGTTGCATGTAACGTCAAGACAGTTCTTCATATAGTTGCTATGAGTAATATTCGAGGAGTAACATACAATTGATGAGCTCACTAAGAAGAAAAGAAGTACTCAATATGGAAACATGACAACAATTGGATCTGCAAACTTTTCAGTTTTAACTACTCTTCAATATCTTAATCCGTGACAAATCTTGTGCAGTATCAGTAACGAGCAATCTTATTCATCGGATATCAACACTGATTGAGGTTAATATGATCAATTATTTTTATTTGCCATTTACTGCAGCCCTGAGAATTCAGTGCTATTCTACGATTTTTTACAAGAAATAATCAATGTTACAGATTCTGTAGCGCCCATTTACTATTTCAATGTATTTACATTTCAATATATTGCGATATTTACTTTCTTAGATATTTTATGATTGGCAATCACTTTGAATCCTGCCATTTTGCACGTATCGTCAGATGCATGAGCATCTTAAATATCTTTACGCCAATTTCTCATACACATCACAAATAGCTAATTTTTAATCCACTGAAAGCTCTTTTCGTAAAGAAACCTATCGCTAATGCACATTTTCGTTGGCATGATTTCAGTTCCTTCTAATTTATTTCCTAGTTTCTTTGGAAACCAGGGGAATAAGTTTTATGTTGCACATTTGGAAGTAAATTGTTATTTTTTATTGTTAAAAAGTCCTATTAAGTAAACCATTTATAATCAATATTTTATTTAAGTATAATCTGTACAGTAAACTTTGGATATGACAAAGTCGCTCTTAGCAAATTTTCACTTTTAACGAGTAAACGAAAAAGTTACATTGTGTTCAGGTTAAATTCAAATTTCAGAATATGAGGAATTTCGGAAATGGCAAAATGATTTTGGTGGTTCTGACAGATTCTTCATACCCGAAGTTTACTGTTATGTTGCATGAAGCACTGGAGATATTACTTTTCCTCTAATTTTTATAAAAGCAAATAAATACAAAAATTTAGATATTATGTCAATATTGTAATTTGATTTATGACAATATGTCAATTTATTTCCAGCAAAGCTATATCAGCATGATTGATTCGGTACTGGAAATTTCTTTGGCATCAATTGCTAGTATTGCAGTATCTGTTGCCTTGTTCAATTATGTGAAGATAAATTTTGGGCAACGTATACAACAAGTGCAACACACCAGTGCAGAGTCATTCGAAGTGGCAACTTTTTACGCTCGACCATTGAGATCTTCAAATTCTAGTTTTAGGGCACGATGTTGCATGCTTAGCTTTCCACGTGGCAACATCACACAACCATCATCACGTGCGTTGTCAATGCAATTTCGTGATGTTGATTCAGTTGAAGTGATAGAGGTGGTTAAAGCAGATGTAATACCGATGCCAATTGCTCTAGGTCAGCATTGAAATTAGTTTAACTATATATATATATCATCTTATACTAAGCCATATAAAATATTATTTTTTATAAATTTTTTATTTTTAATTTGAAATATGTATAGAATATATATATATTTGAGAAATAAATATAATGAAGTTGCAGCACATTTTTTTTCGCATTTTCAGATGATGTACGCCAGTTTTGTGCTTTGTTTTTTTAAAACTATAGAAAAATGAAAACATTGTCTATTGCATCATAGCTGTAAACATTATTCTTAGGGCGGTTTTTATCTGAAGATGTAAATGGCAAAGTTGAGAAAAAAATTGATGCAAAACTTCCAAAAGCAAGGATTGTAGAAAATTCAGTGGAAATTTGCTAAAATTTAGTAAAGTTTGATATGCTGTGCAGGACAGAAGTATTGTGTACAATTACGGTAAATCTGCATACATAGATAAGTGCGCAGGAATATTATCCAGATATGTAGTCTATAATTATCAGTCTGAATTAGAAGTAATAGGAATTTAAAAAAAATGTACTATTATGGCACGATGAATATGTCTTGGTTTCCATTTTTTTGGACTATCAAATTTAATTTTTCAATTTTATGAGCAAACAAGGGAATAGGCCTGTTGACCAGAAATGGTTTCTTTTATTAGAATATTCATTATATCAGAAAATCTGATTCTCGGTATGGATCAATTACTTCCTATCATTGTAAGAAAATTGTTACATGCGAAATTTACTTTAATTATAAAACTTCAAGCATTGATTTTCATTGTACAATTTTTGAGTTTTTGCATCCCAGGTAGAGCAATTCTACATCTTTCAAGCATTTTCTATTTAAAAATACATTGACTATATCCATCTATAGTCATAGAGTGTTTCAGCTCATCAACAGCTATTTCAGAAAATATATTAGATCCAGCCCTGTTAAAAAGTGCTTAGTTCTAAACTTATATGATATAGTGGCAGTAATCGAGGCAAATAGAACCCCAAAAGATTAAGCTTTACTGCAGTGCATTTGCTGTCAATGAATGGTGATTAAAGTATGAAATGGGCAAATATTATAGTATATTTCATTCGTGGCAACTCCATCTGAAGAATAGGCTCGTTGCAACTGTCCATCTATAGAAACTACAGTAAGCCTCTGTTCTTCGAAACAGATACATTTTCATCATTTTTCACTCTCAATATGACAATGGAAAAAATCTTTTATATGTGAGTTTGTCAAGAGCTTTGAAAGCTATCATAAAGACTTATCCTATTGGTAGGGAAAACGTTCCTTGAGACTAAGTCGTTCATTATGAATTTTGGCCCTTGTTGAACATGTTCAGTGTGCTGACGCTTGGTATGTAAAACGTATTAGAAACATGGGCACATTAAAATAAATATTAGTTTGGAATTCCATGAATTAATTTTCTTTGCAAGCTTGCATTTAAGGGCGTTTAATAATATAATATAGAACTGAAATTTCACATGATTCATTTCAATTCTATGATAACTTTGAGTCAGTTAAAATTCTAATATCAATAATATTTCTGGAAAAATTTCAATAGGTGAAATACAACATATTTTCTTCCGAGAAAGTGATTCAAGTTAGAACTAACTTTAAAAAGAATAATGTTGTATTACAGCAGAATATGTAACTTTCTTATAGACAAGCTATGGCTTTTCAACAAATAGTATTATAGTGAAAATATTGAAATTTGATATGTCTTAGCTCTGACCTTTGGTACAATTAGTGGGGCACTACTGTACAAGTACAGTTTACATAAAGGGATTAACTCAGAAAACAAGAAATGGTTTTAAATTTAGTAGAAAGAGAGATTAACATGCTTCTTACATATATGAAAGCATATGTGGAATTCTTAACATGTTAGAGAGAAATGGACCAACAATATTCCAACAATGGCATCATTGATATGCGTTGTCAAGTCATGCAATAGTGTATAAAAGTCAGAAGTAATGACAATGAACTAATTTCAGTTTCATTGAGATATAGATAGAGGTCATCTGACTGAGCAGGAATTGATCCTGTACTGAGTTTAGAGCCTTAATTATTTTTTGCAGCAGACCACCCTTGCAGCAACTTTTAATTTAAAAAAATATGAAATTTAGAATAAAAGAAACTTGCTGAATTTTACATCTCTTGAAATTTTATTCCAAATTTCATTTAACCACACTGTCCCCAAAGAAGTACACTCCATAAATACTATGGTTACCAAGAAACCACTAAAATGGACACAAAACATTACTTTAAAATCTTTCAAATCTACTATATACAGATAAATGCATGCCCATACATATTTATTTCAATAGAGAGCCAAAATTATTTTATGTCGTAATCCTGGTTATACATCAAGATACTTGTTGGTCCTGCTATCTTGATAAGTTGTTACAGCATAACTGCTTTGATATGTTCATCTATGTTTGTCCATGTTACTATTACATTTTGCCAATGTTATTTCCTGCTTTTAGCCTCTTTTACGACATTGCACCTATTATTCCAATTGTGCCTTTATACTAATACTTTATGTCAACACTCTTGTCATGATCCTTTAAAGGATTCAATTGTTCTACACCCTTCTATAATGCCATGTGTCATATTCCCTATGGTTCTGTGGAAACTTTTTCACTTACTTTCTACTTACACGTGTTCAATGCTATAATACTTTTTCAGCAATATTTAGATTCTCAAACTCCACTTTACTTTTGCTAAAGTTTGTATCAAGAAATACTTTTATCAATTCTAAAATAATCACAAGCTTGTTAATGAAAAAATTATAGGTTTACTTGTGAACTAAAAGACTCAACAAGATTTACCAGAGAGCCAGGATATGCTACAGGAGCTAGCGGGAACGTGTTTATTAGTTCAGTCTTATGTTTTTGCTTACTCTTCTCAAGTTTTAATAAACTGCTGTGTTTTACCAAATCTTTTGTGTTGTTGTTTGCTTGTCCTCTGCTACACATTGGACTTAACCCCCTCTACTGAGTCTCATTGTCCAATATAAGTTATATACTATTATATCATGTTACTGTATCTCTCTTCTCCCACCTTAACATTATGTGCATACAGATTCATTCTGTTTTGACAATTCAAAATGTAGTAGATTTTTAAATGAAAAGCTAATAAAATAAACAGCAACCGAAATGAAATAAACTTATTTTGATGGGTTTCACAACAATTGCCGATGACTCGGGTAAAAAATTAATACTTTTACATCAAGAAATTTCTGATAAATACTAGTAGAAAAATAAAGTGGCTTTGGACTAAATGGAAGTGTTGAAAAAGTTTCGGGCATGTGGCATAATATTATTTCTATAGATGACACTTTTTGTAACTTAAATTTTCATATCCCAGAAAAAGATGTCACGAGTCTTACACGGATATTTGTAAGTTTCTATAAAAACCCGTTTGCTTACTTTCACAGGCCCAAGAAATTTATCTGATCTTTTTGGGTTGGTTTTGAAGATTTGTTTGAACAAACAATTTGTTCTTTCAACTCTCATGTATCAACATGCCATCTACAGCTATGAAGGAAATTTCACTTTTCACTTTAGCCAAATTTATTGCAGTATTTTTTGTTTGCCATATATGATTCCAATTTGTCTCTTTTCCTGCTGCCATGGAAGAATTTAAACAAGTAATGTGAAGTAAGAATGAATTGTAAAAATAGTTTTACTTTGCATTATTTGTTGAGTGGTTCAAAACCTTTGAATAAAACTTATTTTTTTGTTGCCCATTACAACAATAGTATGACATTATTTTCCGGAATTAGGACAAGAACATCATATGAAAAAAATTTGTTCACATCCATGTGTGGATTTTGACATGCTTTTTAACTGTTCAACTTTTTAGTTCAGTAGAGACCAAATTTTAAAATGTTATGAGCAAATTTTAGTGTATCATACCAGTCCAATTTGAGTTGGGTAAAAAAACAGAAAGCTAACCTGGCTGGGATTAGATTGTGTGAAAAGTTATCTCAGTCTTATTTAATCTGACTTACCTGAGGCAATTATTAATACTGTAAAATCAGAATAAATTTATATGTTAATGATCTCTGCTGAAATGTTTACTTTTCACAGGGATTATGCAATTTAGCATTGGTATGTTCTTCTTTTTAGAAATAATATTTGCATCCTATTGCTGTTTGAAGAAATGAGTTTTAACATATATTGGCAACTTTATGTATAGCCTTTGAGTAGTCAGATTAAAGAAAAAGAGAAAAATTATGTATTTCTCTAAATCATCATAGATGTAGCTACTTTATCATCTACGGATAATTCTAAATAGGTTGGGCGTGATATAAATATGACCTTCCAAAACTGCAGTTGATGCTCACAGAATAATATTTAAAACTTTGAATTCCTCAAGGAATTGGTCTTACCAATGAAATTTCTTGCAAGAATTCAATGAGTTCAATAATATTTCCACATTTTTCTTGCCAACGAAGCAACAATACTTCTATTTCAACATACAAGTATCAACATTGCTAGTTCATACGACTTTATTGAAAACATGTTTCACAACTCATCTATGCAACCCAATTGCCTCTTTTGCATTAAAAAACATTCATGGAACACTAGCACACAATTTCCATGTATAGTTCAAGAATAAGCTTCTAGAACAATATCAATTATGTTGAAAAACAGTTGAAAAATTTAATTTTGAGAATCTGACATGTCGTTATCTCTTTGCTGTCTGGATTTACGTAGTATCCTTCAAAAGACGTAAAGAACTAGAACGAATATTAAATATTGGACTTGCAGAAACGAATAATTTTTTAATTCAGTTTTTGATGAATGGTGATTGGTTTTGCTCGTGAACAATGCAGAATAAAAACTACATAGAAAAAAGTAAAAAATTAAAAAAAACGACAAAAATTATAAATTAAAATGCAACACAATTTACACGATGGTGCACTTACAACTTTGCTCCACCGCTTCGGGCCCAAGACCCATCACTTTTCGGAGGCCCTTAGGCACTGACCCCGATATATCATTGTTCTCAATCCTCAGAGCTTGCAAAGACTTCAACTCACAATAAACAGGTGGTATGTTGCCATTAAACTTGTTATTATCAAGTCTTAATTCTCTCAATGAAACTAGCTGGGCATATTCAATGGGCAATGGACCTGTTAGTTCATTGTGTGATACACTGAAAAATTCGAGGCTGCGTAATCGACTTAATTCGATTGGAAGCGAGCCAGAGAGCTTGTTATTGGTTAAAAGAAGTGATTGTAAAAATGAGAGAGAAGCGAGTTCTTTCGGGATTGGACCATCAAGTAAATTATTGCATAAGTTTAATTGCACAAGAGAAGTGAGATTTCCGAATGAACTAGGAATGTGACCTAAAATATAAAAAAGTCATGGATTTTAATATTCAAATTTTTTACTATACAGAAATTTTTTTTGAAAAAGGCATTGATAAATTGATTCACATGATGAGAACAAAATATTAATCTAAGTATAATATTTATTTGTCATGTTGATATTTGTTTGGTTTTAATCGTGTACACATTAATGCTGGTTTGACACTAGGATCCACTTGGCTGGGATAATCCAAGTTTTCAAATTTTTAACCTGGGACAAATTTAGCGAAATAAGCAAAGAAGCTGATTTTTGCACCCAAACATTTCAGTTTCATCATTCTATTGTGAAAAAACAATTATTCTAGAATATTATTCCATCTAATCCAATCATTTTATGCTAACAACAGTTAAATTGCTAGTAGGACTACACGAAATTTTAACTAACTTTGTAAGGGAAATTAACCCAATTTTATTTAAACAGATAACATTCTGTTGCCCATGGGGATGTATGCCATCAAGTCAATATGAGAATCAATGAAAAATTCCAATTTTTGCTACTAGTGGAGTTTGCATCCTTCCTAATTCATGCAATAATTACTTAGAAATAATGAAATAAGAGTAGCTTTTCACTTCAAATCTCACCTGAAAAATTGTTGCCACTTAAATTGAGCCATTGAAGATAGTTCAACATGCCCAGAGATCGAGGCAGGCTCCCTGACAAATGTGCATTTAATAATATTCATGTAAGGATACCAAAAATTCTCTTCGAGATTAAGATACTTAATTTATGGAATAACGCTTACATCTGCATTTCTTGGAGCTACTTTATCACCTTCAAAAACTATTTTTCAATCTTTCATTAAAAAATGGAAGCGCATTCTCAATATAGTAAACAATGGTTAGGCGCGTATTATTCAAGATAATGACCATTAAATTTGGGTTTTTTAAATATTTTGTTACTTAGTCAGAGACGCACGTACTTGGCACACAGTAAAAATACTTTCTTCTCTTATATAAAATTACACGACACGTCTTGTACATTCATCTCCCAAAACAAACTATAGCAATATTACTTCGGGTAACTTGTCAAATAAATGATATTTATACATATTGTAAATGTTTACAGGCTATTTTTATCGACCAAAAAAAGTTGCTAAGCATTACTTTTCCTGCACTAAAATGGAAAAGTGTTCGACAAATTTCATCAGTTGAAAGTCAAAGTTTCTCAAACAATATATTAAACTTATCCTTTCTTGGATGAACTTCTAGGCTCCACCAATAATGAATTTTTACTGCTGTTTTTTCGTTCAAGTAAGTCTTACCGATAATCAAAGGGAGCACTATAGTCCGAGATCTATCGCTACAACTATGTAATCAGAAAAAAATAATTGATTTAATTCTTGCCTGTAATTCGGTTATCATGCAGATGTAGCAATCGAAGGCGCTGCAGCGCTCCTATATCCTCTGGAAGAACTCCAGAAATCAAATTGGAAACAAGCTGAAGTTCGCTTACTAATCCGGATTTCGAGAGAACAATTCCAGACCATTTTCGACCTTTCCTATCATATGCCGGAGCGCTCGTCGAAGGTAGGGAAGCCGATGACTTAAACGATGTAGGTGAATTCGAGCGAGGCTCACCAGTCCTTCCGAATGGATTGGCAGTTTCCTTACCATTTACCTTGGTAGCTACGCTTGGCAGAAATGGATTAGGATCCTTCGTTGGAGCCGCTCCAAAAGGATTTTGGTTTGCTGTGGCAGAAGTTGAGGAAAAAGGATTACTGCGGCAGGTACTATCGGTAATATTATTGTTATTAGAAGGTTTCGGCTTCAGTTCTTCTTTTCGGTTGGGATGTAAGCGAGGCACAGGCTGCCTATCGATCATATCGATGTTGCCACTTGCAACAGTATTGAAGGCATGCTGCCATCCTTCTTTCAAGCTCCAATTTATTCCATTGCACTGCTCATAGAGACGCAACAACACTAGCCTCTCATCGCCTAATGGCTCAGAAATGCGAATGCCCATTGATGGCTGCGTCATGGAAGCAAGATAACGTTTTATAGATGAAGGCTTTTACTTGGAATATTACTCTATTTATATTGCCACTATGTTCAGCATCTCAGTATTAAACCTTTACTGGACCATGTTTTTCGGCTCAGTAATATCAAGAAAAGCCGTTTTGAGATGCATATAAAGTTCGACGAATTTTTAACAAAATTTTAACTTTTACTTGGCAAAACTGTATTTTGAAGGTTTCAGTTGCCAAACATTGTGATAATTTTGATCCATTTCTGACTCAGCTTTGCCTGGGTTCTTTCACCCTTCCCTCTAATTTAAAGCACTAAAGTAAGAAAAATAATATTTTCAATTAGCACTAAATTATCTACCCCCCTCCCCCAGTTTTTTACTCTCAAAAAGATTTACCAGTGGAAAAAATAAGGCAGCAGACTAATGGATTCTATATTCTGAAATCCCTTTAATGTATATTCAGGGTTTAACCCTAGTAAATAAGAGCTGAGGAAAGAGTTTTTGGTAAAAGTAACGCCATCAGTATCAAAAAGTAGTAATTCATACATTCATTCACAGATGAAAGATGAAAGTTAACAAAATAGTAAAAACAACATCAAATTATATTGTGGCATATCATACAAATTTCTCACAAAAGATCAATCTTTCTTAAATATTGTCAAGTTGTCTTGAAAACTAGCTTGAAAATGATTATTCTTTACTGCAAAGCATATCCTTCAACTTGCTGGTGGCCTTGCCACTGACATTGTTGGAAAAAGGAGCAAAGAAAAAGACGGCATTGTGATGTCATGATTGCAGTGCTAGACTAACAATGATAAGATGAAATAAGTAAGGCAAAGCAAAACAAATGAAAAGTAAATGGAAGCAGGTATATTACTTGAAAGATATATGTAATGACTATCACTTAATCAAAGTGCTAGAGAGCACCATGCTGCCAAGACAGCATGTTAGGAACTAATGTTGTACTATGTCATCTATTTGAAATATCTTCAGTATTTGCAAATGTCATTTGTATTTGAGTTTAGTTGATGTATTGAAAATGCTATTGATGCAATTTGCTGACAAGATTCACTCTTGGCAACACATGAAGTAAAGTAATAATAACTATTGTACACGTTTTTGTCCTGGGTTTCTGTTTCTCTATACTTTTCTGAAATCACGCATACCGTAGTTTAATTGCTTTCTTACATGGCATTTCACGGAGATGGATAGGAAAAAGTAAAGTGAAATAAAAAATAGATTATACACTTGTATCTGACCAAGAATAGAGAATTAGAATTGAATCAAGATGAAAGCGCAAATTCATTTAGGATGAAAGCAAAAATTCATTCAGAATGAGAACACAAAATAATTTTCTCAGGAAACATTGTGAAATGCCAAAGAAATTTCAAAATATGGAAAATATTTGGTGTAACATTGTTAGGACTTAAGCAAATGTAGTCGCACGGGTCGGAATCAAGTGACAGTTCCCAACTCTCCCAGTACCGGGACAAGTTCATTGTTGTATGTTTTATTTTCATAGTAAGTATTCATAATTAGTACTGCATTGTTTGTAGTAATACTAGTTGTCCGGATGTTGCATAATTCGACTTAATGCATGCAGTTTATTTTGTATCATGCTGTTTCCGCTTCAGTGGCGGAAACAACAACATATAATATTACGTTTTTCCTCCTAGCTCTTCTTGTTTTGTGCTTGAATTCATTGTGAAGATTGAGAATTTTGTCCTTGTTTTGTGCATATTTTCACCTGGCTAGTTCTGGTCTTTCTCTGTCAACACATTTGGTTTTTCAGCTCCTGACAAATATGAACATAAATTGAAATGTGAAGCAATGGATAATGGATCACAATCTTTAACTAGGAATGAAACAGTAACTATAGAAATCTTAACAGACATTGTTTCTTACAAATTTCTAAGTAAAAAATATAAGTATCTTGTGAGATAGTCTTGTTAGTTACATATTTATTCATTTATTTTTTTGCTGCCTGAATGAAGCTGTTCAGTTTGTACAAATGTACTCTTTATTTGTATACATTACACATCCTCCACATTTTACTGTACCAGCATTACTCTCAACAGATAATAAATAGACAGAAGATTAATAAAAAAACTCAATAGCAAGCTTCAAATTAGAAGGAACTGAATTTATAGACTATCATGTTCATCAGAATATTTTACAGTTCTATCCAACTGTCTACTTCAAAGACTGTCTATTCCTCATTCTTTATCTTTACCACCTTCAATCAATTTCTTGTACATTTAATATAATAGAACATATTTAAAGGTATCTGTCACAAAACTGTTAGAAATCTTTAGTTACACTTTGATTTCATTAAATTTAAAATAATTGGTATACCTGTTCTAACTGATTAAATAGGAAAATGCCTAATGTGCTTCACCATCAAAATTGAGTTAGTTAACTAGACACACTTATCTTGAGTAGACATGTTTAACATGCACACAATTTTGTAACCTGCTAATTGTGCTTAACTCTGATGCAACAATTTTGTTAGTGCTTATCAGTTCTTCACAACTATATATCAATTGCTAATTATAAGTATAGGCTGGTACCACTATAGAACAATATCACATACTTTAGTTAGAGCTATATCTATTATAGAAATAAATTTGCTCCTGCATGAAACTGAGTGTAACACTGCTCTTTCAAACTTTGAACAGGAACTAATTTTTGTTTGCCTCATTTCATAAATATTTAATTGTATTTTAATCTTTCTGTGTTAGGAATCACTAGATTAAAGACTATGCATGTAACCAGTAATAAGCACAACCAGAAACCCAAAGAAAACACACACAGCCAATAATATATTAATCCCTATTCATTTGTTGCCAAGAACAAATCTTGCCAACTGTTAGGAATTAACTCCCTTAGGGATTAATTCTGTTTTTATAGCTGCAGTCAGTTTTCATTTATAACATTCCAAGTAAATTGGCTGCACAGATGCCAGTAGGGTTATATACTTTGTTGTATTGATAAAGTTAGCTCACTTCTATCAACACAATTAGTGCATGATAAATACACATATTTCTGTCACAGTTTCCTGTGTTCTGTTGTGTTTCATATTTCTAACGCCAACACAATACTACTTGAGAGTACATGCATATGAAAACACACTTATGAGAACATACTTATGAGAACTCTCTTTAAGAGAACATGCTTTACATGAATTCATATATAAGACGAATTAAGTCCATAGAGTCACAGTTCCACAACAGATCATGGTGAAACATCAAATCCTGATATTCTGATTACTATTTTCTAATGTCTTTTTTAAGATCCATATTGTAGTTCTTGTTCTATTCTACATCATTATTATTTATCAATCTGCAAATTGTCACCATAGCTTTTCTTATTCAAAGTTGAAAAATTAGCGTTTGAGTTTAACAAATTACCAATAATCAATTTTGAAAAGTTGACAAAATCTATTTTAGATATTGGCAATCAAGTGGGATGTATAGTTTGTAACAATGAGCTTGCTTTAACCACCAAAAAAATAAACAAATGTAAATTGTATCAAAAACTTTAAATACCGGAGATTCTACAGAAAAAATTAGTACTACAAAAAATGAAAAAAACTGAAATGATCTCATCAATGCAACTTTTTTGTCATATTAATCTTTATAAAGTTTAGTCTCTTCACAAAGTTTACAAGGAATACGCTTTGATGACTGAACTTCTTAACTTTTTTAAAAGTATCTTATCATTAGAAAGATTTAAATTGACTCAATGAACTTAAATTTATAAAAATATTGTACAGATGTAATACAAACAGACATTTGAGCATAAATCATACAGTATATATTACTGCGTTGCTAGAGTTCACTTCTAGCAACGCAAGACAG
>JAULBW010008908.1:0-13673 GCA_032358265.1 Vaucheria bursata
ACCATTATTGCTACTGTTACTATTGCTATTGTTATGGTTGGTAGTATTGATATTATTGTTATTGCTATTACTATTATTATTATTATTATCATTGTTATTACTGTTACTATTACTATTATTATTATTATTACTATTACTAGTACTATTATTGTTGCTATTACCATTGTTGTTCCCGTCATTATCAGGATTACGATTATTATTTGTATTATTGTCAGTATCACTGTTGTCGGCGTGACGATCCGTATTATTGCTGTCATGTGAAGGATATCGAGATAGAAAGGAAGCAACTATTTGGGATATGGATTGATTGGAATCATTTATCAATGTTTTTAATTTGGGATCTTGCATTAACATTTGCTGGATGTACTCTGCTTTTGATAATTGAAATGCCATCAAAAATTGATCTTGTACCACGACCTTCGAGAGTAGTAGGTCAGTAATTGTGCGAATGCGTTGGATGTCTAAGGGCACAAAATCACCACCGCTTTGTTGTTTCGGGTGTCGATTTTCCTTGCTTGGATGAAATACGATAGCATCATCATCATCATAATCAATCTTTTCATCTTTTCCTGACCTTTTGGAGTTACTACCGTTGCAACTGTTTAAGTCGTTTAAAGGCGCTTCGAATAATTTTTTAGGAAGCTTTTGATTCTGAACACCAATTCCACCCAGCTTTTCGCCTATAAACTCCATTGACTCATCATGATCATTATGATCATCATTCCCATTTCGATCATCATACTCCGCATTAGTATCATCATCATCCTCATCATTATCATCATCATCATAATCATCATCGTCACCGTCCTTGTTAAGTCGATTGGCGTCAGGTTTAGAGTGGTGGTTGGTGTTATTATCTCGAGTGCTACGTTTATTGCTGCTATTACTGTTACCACTACTATTACTTCTAGTATGGGGATTTCTATGGTTATCACAATTATTAATATCGGTTTTATTATGCCCATTATTATTCGTACCGTTAGTACTTTTAAAAGGCGATGTTGTGTATGTAGGTACACCAACAATCGGTATAAAAGGAGATGGCATGTAAGTTTGGACACCAGTAATCGGCATAATTTTATCGTGGTAACTGCAGGTTATGTTGTTATTGTTATTGTTGTTAGTATCATTATTAGAAAAATCGTGCATTTTTCGAACAATGGTACTATCGACTCTATTGTTCTCGTTGAATCTCTTATGAACAAAGTTATTGGTTGTATTTTTAGGGTGACTAACCTTATGTTTAGCCTCAATGTTATCATCTTTCGTATGCTTAGTAGATAAATCAGTAACTAAAGGGATCAAACTGTTGGTAATATAACCTTGTATATCACCAATTTTAAAATCTACCTTTGTTAAAGCTTGTTCTAATGTTGCAGCACGCAATATTGATACAGTACTATTCTCGGTAATATCATTGATATTATTGTTACTAGTTAGGTCTCGTTGAAATAGTTGTTGACATAATTGCTGAAAATTATATAACAAATAATAACCACATTCCCAATCACCAAGTTGATATGTTATCTGTGATTCATTAAGATAATGATATTCCAACGATTCAACCTTAGGTAGTTGAAATAACTCGTGAATAATTTGCTTAGCAAAACTAATGTTTTTAACATCTTGTGAATATTTAGATGTAGATTTTAAACTATCCAGAGCACACATTTCAATTTTAATACAATTAGAATTGTTAGTTGTACTGTTTGGAGGATGAAAGTAAAATAAATATAACCACCAATGATTAGATGCACAAACAGGCATTATGACAAATTGGGTAGAATAAATAGACTTGCATTTTACTGTTTTTCTGTTTTTAAAGTCATTGTATTTGTTTATATAGTTGTTAAAATCATATTGAATTGGATCCATAACAAAAATTTTACCAATTATTTGTTTGTCGATTATACTAGCATTTAAATAATGATTGCATAAATACTTAATTATAGAATCATCTAACCAATCAGAAGACAATACTTTGTTATATGATGCTTGATGCACGATTACATCTCCACTGCTTAACACTATTTTTTTGTGTTTATTAGTGAATCCATTATTTGTTCGACTATCTTCGTTCTCATGGGTTTGGCATATTTGGGTACTACAACTATTATGACTGTTATTATCGATATTGATATTAAAATCACGCACTGTATGGGAATTATCAGCCAATGGTCTTGCATTGCGAGACCTTACATTGTGGGCATGATTTATCAGGAATACACCTTCAGCAGTGAGCTGGTTGAAATTCAATTCAATTTGCACGTGACCATTCTGTTTCATACATTCCCAAAGAGATACACAAGCAATATCTGTAATTGAATTATTCAGCAAATTCAAATGCTTGATGGTTCTATTTACCTTTAGCGCCTCTGCTAACGCTTTAGCACCATCTTCCTGTATGAAATTCGTTTCTAAATTGATACTCGTAACGGTGTTATTATTGCAGAGTTTTGCAGCCAGTGCACTGGCGCCAATATCAGAGATTAAGTTTATTCCAAGGTCAAGCTCGGTTAGAACAGTATTCCGGGTGAGGGATAATGCTAACGCAGTTGCCCCTACATCACCGATTTCATTCTCCATCAATGACAATGTATCAATAAATTTATTACTCTTTAATGCATCCGCCAGAGCCGTGGCACCAATGTCACCTATCCCATTGTCTCCCAACGTAACCCCCTTACAGCTTTGATTCGTTTTAAAAGCGTCTGCTAGAACATGAGCTCCTTTGTCTCCAATGTTGGTTTGGTCTAGGTGGATGACTTTTAGGGAACAATTATTTTTTAGAGCTGCAGCAATTGCGCTAACACCAGCATAACCTATGGCATTGCCGATCAAAGAAACATTGGCGAGAATTGAGTTTGTTGTTGCTAAGGATGCCAACGATATAGCACCTTTTTCTTCTATGCTATTGAAATCTAAATACAAGGTGGTGAGGGTTTGATGACCTTTAAGTATTTGGCATACAGATGAACAACCAACATCCCCCACAGCACATGAGCTTAAGTCGAGTGAGGTTACACCACTATTTAGAGTTAACATTTTAGCTACCGTTTGCCCAGCCGCATCTCCAAGTTTAGTTTTAGATAAATTAATCGAGGTCAATCTGGTTGTGTAATCCACAGAAGGCATTGGCACAACTGTGCCACTATTGAGATAATGTTTTTTGATATTATTATCACAATGATTATTATTCGCACAATTGTTATCATCAGTATCAGGAGCACAATTATCAGGTATCATAATGGCATCTTCTGCATCATACGAAGTTCTGTTGGTATTTCTGTTACTGTTCTCATCATCCAACGGACTAGGAGCAGACATGGTTCGTTTAAACAGTAAAAAAGTATGTGTATTGTTAGGGCATACTGGTTAGATTCTAGGTTTGTGTGTGCATTAAGGAGTGTATATGACTAATATGAGTTTGGTCGGTTGGGCAAGAGGTTGGAAGGCTGGAAGCAGATCAATGCAACCTATATTTTATGAGTAACATCTATAAAAATATTTCGATCGCATTATAAAATGCAACAATAAATTTATATCAGCTGTTTTTGAGCAGAAAAAAGTCATCCAACCTTCCAACCTTTGTGCAATGAGCTTTTTGCAAAAATTTTAAAGCTTTAAAATATCATGATCATTTTTTTAATAGCACAGTATCGATAATTTAAAATCTGCTAATAATATATATGATATTACAACAAATTAATCAAACGTACTAACAATGACTTCATTATAGCTTAATAAAAACGATTACTCATATTTCTCAATGAAATAACTATAATAAGTTAATAAGTTTGAGCCAAAAAAATACAGGGTAATCTCAACAAACCTTAACAAACAATTTATGATTAGCACATATATTATAATGCACCAAGAACAAACAATCAACTTAAAATAAATGGTACACACCTAAAATATTATATAACACAAATAATAAAAAGCCTTACTGTCCATAATAATTGACCTAGTAAAAAGTTAAACAGAATTTATTTCATCCGCTATAACGCCCATTTAATTCTGGTATTCCCCTCCAATGCTTTGCGTAATGAAATAGGAATGTTTGCATAATCCAAAGTAACGGTAACAATTGTAGTATTGATCTTTAACGCTTCGTCTATTGCTACTGCCCCACAAAATCCAATTGGATTCCCGGACAAATCAATTGATGTAATGCTTTTATTCAATTTCAATGCATCAGCTACTGATAGAGCACCGTAGTCAGATATTTGGTTATTGGATAAATCGATTGCTGTAATAGTAGTATTCTTTGCTACAACGGAGCTTAGTGTTTTAATACCTATATCATCTATTGAATTGTAATCTAAATTAATTGTGCTGATGGTATTGTTCACCTTTAACGCTGCAGCTAATGATGAAACGCCAATATCTCCTTCTATTGACGCACCTCGTAAGGTAAATGCAGTAACTGTATGATTCACTTGCAATGCGTCTCCGAAAGCTATAGCGCCAATATGCGTTATGCCAGTGCCCAGCAACGAAAATGTTCTCACGGTGTTATTCGATTTCAATCCTCTGGCTAATAACAAAGCCCCTTCATCGCCGACTAGACACATAATCAATTGCAAGGAGATAATACTTTTATTAACTTGCAATGCAGCACCTATTGATGACGCACCTATATCACCTGTTTCATTTAAGCACAATTTAATCTTGGTGATGGTTTTGTTGACTTTCAAGGCTGCGGCTAATGTTGAAGCACCCATATCACCTATTTTATCATCGATTAAAATGATTGAACAAACACTTTTATTCGCTTTCAGTGATTCAGCCAATGAAGAAGCACCAATATCCCCTATTCCATTCAAGCTCAATTGAAGGTGGGTAATGCTTTTGTTCACTTTCAAAGCTGCAGCTAATGACGCAGCCCCAATATCACCTATTTTATTACAAATTAAAGCAAGTGAAGTAACAGCTTGGTTCTTTGCCAATGTTTTACCTAATGCAGACCAGCCAGCACGTCCAATTTCATTACATTGTAGCACAATAGTAGTGATTGTATTGTTGACTTTCAATGCTTTAGCCAACAAAACAGCACCAGCATCTTTGATACAATTGTTTAAAGAAATACTGGTAATAGTTTTATTCACAGTTAATAGTTGAGCTAATTTTTTTGCAATGCCAGCAAACCCTTGAGATGGACTACCACATCTTCTAATTATACGGTTAAAACTATCATCCCCTAAATTAAGCTGGTTTGGACGTGCAAATAATTTAAGTATAACATCTGCAGGATATTCATCTTTAAATGGATATTTTTTATACAATAGAAAATAGAATTCTTTACAACTCTTGAATAGTTGAATGACATCTTTATCACATAGATATAAGTCAAATTGCATTCGAAATAATTGCTCAAATTCATTTTTTACACTGTTAATCCTACATTTATGATTGTCATTATTGTTATTAGTTGTTGTTTTGACTGAATTGAATTTACCCTTCTCTTTATTCTTCTTACGATTTGTCAAGGACATTTTTCACCTAGCTAGTTAAATGGAATAAATGTTAGGATCTTCGGTTGAATTATGGATGCTTTTAATTTATTAATAGCTAAAATGAAGAGAGGAGCACCAGCACAAGTAGCTTGAAAAATGTATATAAAAAATTTCTTATTTGTTACAAATTAGGACTATATATGTATTACATACATGTTGGATGTTGTACTACATGTGGTTTATGTCAATGTATATCATACATGTAACAAACCATTTTAAGATACTATATGCCGGATTCTTTCTAACGCTGCAAGTAACGATTAGCATTTCATTTTCTGTGCCGATTTTATTCAACTGTACTGTTGTATGCTTGGCAGTTACCGTAATACTACTCTCATTGATTGAGCTTGTTAAAAACAAGTTACTACTGATCGTCATATGCATCAGAATGCAGTAATTGTAATTTCACTTGAGCTTGTTTGTGCAGCAATTGGTGCAATAAGGATGCAACTAAAATAATTTATTATTATGTGTTGAGGAATTTATTGGGGGTGTTTATTAATAATTGAAATCCAGTACTAGAGCCTGTTAATTACTGATACTGTCCTGTTGCATATAATTATCATCGTTATAATTCAGATGTTGACCGACTTAACATCATTACTGAAATAATTATCATTAATAGCAACTTTAACAACGATTGATAATACACCACGAAGGTATAATTCTGTTAACTGATATACTGTACTTTCAAATGAACCGATACCGTCTAGATTGTCGTCATTATTAATATTATTATGACTATTACTATTACTATAATCAGGCAGCTTTGATTATTTTAATACGCAATCGTTTCTGTTCGCAAAAACCAATGGGGCGACTGGTACAAAGACGATGAATTTCGAACTGCATTCGCAAAATTGTGTTATGTATGATGCATAGCAACTTAATTGACTGTTGTATATGTTAATCTAACTAATTACTCTACTCACAAAATGATAGAAAATAAATGTACATTAAGTGCATAGGTATATAACGAAACCTTTGCAATCTATTTGCTACGACTGCAATGTTATAACCAGAAATTGTCAGGCTCAAATAATAAATGAATACAGTCAGTGCTTGGAGAAACGACCGTTCAATGGTGATAAAATGTACAGTATGTTCATTATTGGTGATAACAAAAGCATGTAATTATTTGAGAATGAAAACCTACATGTATAACGTTTATATTAATTACACATGTTTGGATACAACAATTTCATTTTTGATTATATATGTATATAATGTATTGCATATAATGTAATATGGAACACCATGTTTCAGGTCATCGATTTTCTCGTAATAATAATCAATCATAACTCAAAATATAATTTAAGCCTAAGAAACTTAAATTACATTTTTAAATATATAATTTAAAGCCTAAAAAACTTAATTATAATAAAAACCTACAAATATTCAACAAAAGTAAATGGAAGTTCAACAAGTATTCGGGATAAGGGATACAGGGTCTAGTAGCAATGAAACTACACCATGTTTAAACGGCGGACAAGTATGTGGAGATTTAGACTTGGTATCATCAGATGTGCAGATGGTTAGTGACGTTAATGAGGTTAAGGTTGATCCTGAGCCAGAGAAAAAGTATATGGCTGATATAGTTACGGTCAACAATGCCATTCGAGCTACTGAGGTTGATGATCCTAATAAGATCATCTGTAATTATCCACGCAGAGATTTACAAGAAATGATGTCTAATGACGACGTTGGTGCTAGTGAGGTTGATGATCCTAATAAAATCATCTGTAATTATCCACAACGGGATTTGCAAGACGTAAATATGGATATTGCTGGGTCAAAGCTGGTGTTGAGGGTAGGGAAAGAACGAGGGATTCGATTTGATTTGAATCGTTTTACTAACATTAGAGCTATAGAGCAAGGACAAGGATTTTTAGATTATGCATCATTTCTTAAACTTCAAAAAATTAGGGATTTTCAATACCAGACTCCTCATCCAGGTCAAAAACATTTAGATAGAACAAAATTCAAAGGTACTAGAGGAGATGACTATAATCATTTAATAACAAACGAAGTTCCTTTGCCTATGGCTTGGCGTTCTACTTATTTAGACAAGAAAACTGGGAAAATAGAATTATCATACAGGTACTTTCAGATGACATTTACGCAACTACGAGAGTGGTGCACTCGAGTTGTCAAAGAACAGCAACGTTTGCAAATAATTGTACTGGGCGATGGCAATCCTGTTGCTGCTTATTGGGATCTGGATGCTGGTGGATCAAGCGATACACCCAATAAAAAGCAAATGGCAAGAGCAATATTACAAGACTCGAATGGGCTTCTCAAATCAATAGTACAATTTGAATCCTTTTTGCGAGAATTTTGTCAAAAGTATGGCTTCGGTGATCCATTCGGTTGCGGAAAATGTCTTTGGTTTGAAGCTGGTAAAGATGGTAAATTAAGCTTACATTGTCATTTACCGGGATTAGCATTTAAAGATTCCAGACATCATTCACGATTTAATCAAGCATTTATGCGATTTTTAGAAGCCGAAGCTGATGCGGATCCAGCAAAGATGATGTTGTGCAAGAAAGATGATCAAGGTAAATGGGATCATCTGATTGATGATACTGTATATAGTGAGTATCGAAACTTTAGAATGTGGAATCAATGTAAACCGGGTGGTCCCGCATTACGTTATTTGTCCGGACCTACACCGGTGGTGTTACAACAACAACAACAACAAGATACTCCAATTGCTGAAATAAAAATGGAAGATTTGATTTATGCTTGTTTGCCTAATCATTCTATTGACACAAATGCTATCTTACTTGAAATGCCTGATACTGTAGTGGAAAATAACAGAAAGCGTAAACATTCCAGTGCACCGCAAGTAGGTGGTGCTACTGCTAAATCCCATAAGAGGGAACAAGCCGAGTCTAAAGATGAATCGAAAGAATTGGAGCCTATATTATCTAGACTGGAATATTCATCTCTCAAGCAGGTAATAGATGTTCTAAAGATTTTGCAAGAAGCAAGATGTAGTAAAGAGTTTGTTCGGCAAAAAGTATGGACAAGATATAATCCACCAGCTTCGTTGGAAAACTCATTGAGAGGAATTTCATCTGAAGATCCTCCTAATCAATCATTGTTGTTTGATCGGGTCTGGAACCAAGTTGAAACAACCTCAGACTTTGGTAAAGCATTGTCAATAGTTCAAACTTATGCCAAAGACAATTTTACAATTAAAGCAGTCCCTCCAATAGAAGCAGCTCATTCCGCATACAAGTTGTTGCGAGCAAAAGAGTGTTTTTGCGTCATCTGTAATCGTCCACACGACGGTGATAATCAAGAGGTTCTATGGTTGAAGAACAATATTATCGAAATGCGCTGCCGTCGAGATGGATTAAAAACAGGTCATCCTATTGGAACACTTCAGCGATCATCATCCGACAACCTCAGTGCAAAAGAGCAATTGCAAAAGATCTTACACCAGCAAGTTGCAAATTCAGTTGCAAATTCAGCCAATTTAATGATCGGACAAAGTGATCAAGATTTTGATGTGGTCTTGGGCGATGATTTCCCCGAGCAAGCAGAAGAAGATTTTGATATTTCGCACTTCAACAACTCAGACGATGATGAAATTTGTTGTGATCCTGCCGAGCAAGAGTATAGCACAATTTATACAGAAGAATCTGCAATAGATTGGAATAAGTTGGAAGAACTCGATTCGCAATGGCATCAAGAAAATAGCCATCTCAAATATGGACGCGAAGGTGAAACCAAACAAGAAAAAGCTGTTCGCAATGAGAAATTAGCTAAAGCAGTTATCCAGAAAGAAAAGCAGCTGATTAAAGAAATGAATCAATTCTTTTTTGCCGTTACGGGTATTGAAAAACCCATAATTGTTCAAAGAAGTGTACGATACGACAGCGAAAGTGAGACCTATCAGCCAGAAAAAGTGCTTTATGAGCCCCGGACTTTAGAGGCAACCTTTGTAAATCGTAAAGTAACGCATTACATAAGAGGAAAGTGGGTAGAAATACCTTTAATTAAATTATGGAAAGGTTCAAAATACCGTGCAGAGTATGTCAAATTTACAATGAACCCAAATATTGAACAATTCAAGGAACACAATCGCTGTCGAAAATGTCCTTGGTTCAATTTATTTAATGGATTTACAATTACAAAGGAGCGGGCTGCCAAATTCATCCAACAAATAGGTGCGCAAGAATGCAAGAAACATTTAGAACTATGGAAATCTCACGTGCTTAACATTATATGTGGTGGTGATGCAACACAAGCCGAATATTTGAATAAATGGTTAGCAAAAATGTTGCAAAAACCGTGGTTACGTCCTGGAGTAGCAATTGTATTCAATAACAAAGCGGAAGGAGCTGGAGCAGGAGCATTTTTTGAGAAAATTGAAGAAATTGTTGGTAGAACTCATTCGTACCACGCACAGGGAGCTGATTCATTAACGGATAATTTCAATTCTCAGTTTACGAATGCTATATGGTTTTTTGCTGATGAAGCATTGTACTCCGGATCAAAAGCAGCCGATTCAAAAGTAAAGCCATTTATTACGGAGAAAACTTTAGAAGTAAATGGAAAATACACAGCGAAATTTCGTGTACCATTTTTTGGTCACGTATTGATCGCTTCGAACGAGGATGCAGCTGTATCTGCAAACTATGGTAGCCGGCGATATTTTTCAACGGATATCAGTGATCGGTTTGCTGGTATTTTGACTGCCGAAAAAAGAAAATATTGGGAAGATTATAGAGCTATACCTGCAGAAGTTATTGCTGATTACTATTATACTGAGGTAGATATAGAAAAATACGAACCTCGGGAAGCAATTCCAGCTTCTAAAAAGGCGCGATCATTAAAACGATTAGGTTTGGATCCTATTACCTCTTGGTGGGAGGATTGCTTACATAAAGGATATATCAGTGTGAAATTTAATATATATCGTAATCGTAACAATACTTCAAGTGATAACTCGACAAGTATGGGCTTGGACGAGTTTCGTCCTTTCCCCAGAGAAGGCGAGAATGCTTGGACAAGAGGATATTATAAAGAGAGTATTTACGAATGCTTCCGTGACAGTGTATCCTGGGCAGATAAAAGATATATGAAGGATAGTGCATTCTGGATAAAAATGAGAAAGCTTGTACCAAGTAAGGATGAACTTGATCAAGCTAATAATTTACAAACATACGATAATGAGCCGACTGAAGAAGTTTTGCAATCATCTCCAAAAATGATATTTCCAAGGTACAAGAGGATAACAAATTGTGAAGGGAATGATATACGTCCTTGGTGTGTGTATTTTCCACCTTTAGATTTCTGCCGACAATGGTACAAAGAGAATGTTATGTATGACCCTGATTATCGTGGATTTGATGATAATAATGATGATAATAACAATAACAATAATACAAATGGTGGTGGAATGTTAGGTTTTCAGCTGATCGACGATACATTGTTGGATCTAACAATGCATTTGTAATTTTGATGCGTTCGGTATTTTATGTGTAATATTTTTTTATATTTTTGGTAGTTGTCTTATTTGTAAATGCTTTATAGAATTGTTTGTGCCACCTTTGAATATCGCTTATTTATTGTTTCATTTTCTAACCCGCGTTTCACTGTCGGCTTATTGTACCATAAAACAAATATCCGACGCAAAAATCATAATCTAAAATAGGATGAAAAAATTTGACATTTGTGCATTTGCAAAAACTGTGCTGATTTGTGAATGTTGGGAACTATGAAATAATAAAATGTTGGAATAACCTACGTTCATTTGGTGTACAAGCTGTACCAGATATAAGAAATAAAAACGCATTATTGCATTCTATTTCTGGGCGCGGTTTATAATTACAATCCATCGACACCAGAAAAAATTAGCAAAGGAAAATGATGAATCATACAAGTTTTCAATGTCGATGAAAAATATCTTATGTGCATATTGGTGATAAAAAACATTTGTCATTATTTAAGAGTGCAAACCCACATGTTTACCGTTTTATATTAAATTACACATGTTTGAAACATATCATTCTGTTTTTTTGTCACTATACATTGTATATAGTACGCAGCTCATTTTGCATCAAGTTTAGTTTGTCCATTTCGTGGATATAATGAATCATATTCCAAATAGTAATTTAAGCCTAATTTTACAAATATACTTCAAGCGTAGCAAACTTAAATTGTTGTAACCAAACTTTCAAGTACTAACACAATGGAACAAATACCATTAGAAAAGAACGATACAGCACCTGATAGTGGTTGTATCTCAATTAATAATAATAAAAATGAAGAGATTGTTGGTAGTAGTCGTACATATCACGCACAAGGAGCAGATGCGTTAACTGATAGTAAAAAGAGAATAGCTGTAGAAACAAAAGTAATGTTGCCGAATTCTGGAAGTGGACGATACTTTTCACCTGATATCAGCGATAAATATGCTGGTGTTTTAACTGCAGAGAAAAGAAAATATTGTGAAAGTTATACATCCATACCTGCAGAAGTTAGTACACATATACCAAACTATGAATCTCGGGAAGCAATTCCAGCTTCCAAAAAGTCTGGATCATTAAAAAGATTGAGTTTGGATCCTGTTACGTCTTGGTGGAAAGGTCGCCTACATAAAGGACACATTGATGTAAAGTACAATATATATCGTAATCGTAACAATACTTCAAGTGATAACTCGACAAGTATGGGCTTGGACGAATTTCGTCCTTTAGCAAGAGAAGGGGAGGATGATTGGACAAGAGGATATTACAAACAAAGTATTTATGAATGTTTTTATGCAAGTCTCTCCTGGGCAGATAAAAGATATATGAAGGATACTACATTCTGGATTAAGATGAGAAAGCTTGTACAAGCTAAGGATGAACCGAATCAAGTAGATAATTTACAAACATCCGATAATTTGTCAGCTGAAGAAGATGGACAGACAAATGGAGTTAACAATTCACCATCATCTCCTAAAATGACGTTTCCAAGGTACAAGAGGATAAAAAATTGTGAAGGGAATGATATACGTCCTTGGTGTGTTTATTTTCCACCATTAGATGTCTGCCGCCAATGGTACAAAGAAAATGCTATGTTTGACCCTGATTATGGTGGATTTGATGAGGGTGTAACTGACGATGATGATCATAGCTCAACTAATAATGACACAAACCGTATGGATACGTCCAACACACAATTTTCTGATACATTATCACCTGCCAATTGGCAGAGAGTTTGTAAATGTAGATTTAATCCAACTGGAGATTTACTGTGTAGGGTTTGTAATAACATAAATCCATTAGGAATAAAGTTATAGAAGATGTTGATCCAAACCGACAGCTATTTTGGAATTAAAACTACTTGGAGTGTTGTTTGTGAAGCTGCAGTTAGACATTGTTTGTTATGTGAGTTTGTATCCATTTTTTTCTATTTTCTTTTGTATTTCCTATGCGGATGTTTTATAACACTGGCGTTGGAGAGCATTCAATTATTTTTGTAAGTTTGTATGCAATTTTTTGATTTCCTTTCGTATGTTATATGCAATTTTTATATTAAATTGTCTGTGCCCAGGTTCGACAATTATCAAAAAGTTACGAGTCGCAAAAATCGAATGGACTATGGGGTAACTGTAACAAAGACGGTAAATTTGAAACTCGCATTCGCAAAACTGTGCTAATCAGAATCCAGTTTAAGCTGGTAAATCATAGTAAATATGGAAGTGATAAAAGGATAGAACAATACGCGTATTGAGTGCAACCTGGTTGTGCAGGTGTAAGAATAAAAAATGCATTCTTGCATTGTACGATTTATAGTACAAGCCATCAAAACTAAACAAATGTGTACAACATTAAAATCATCAATTAAACACCTGTTCAATGTCGATGAAATATTTATTATGCGTGCTATTCGAGATAAAAAACATTATCATTTATTCGAGAGTTCAAAACCACATGTTTACCTTTTTATATTAAATTACACATGTTTGATACACATAATTCTGTTTTATATTCATTTGTATATAGAGGTATGAATATAATGGTACGCAGCTAACACATCAAGTTTAGTTTGTCTATTTCGTGGGTATTAAATCAATCATAATTCAAATACAATTTAAGTCTAAGAAACTTAAATTGTTCTATATAAATATACTTCCACCGTAAAAACACATAA